>APFE031704445.1:1923-37491 GCA_000404065.3 Pinus taeda | reverse complement strand
TACCAGTGAATGGCATTGTCACTTAACTGGCCACCAAACCAGGGCAATGGCTTTTTATCTTACAAAATAACATAAAAGAGAAAAGAAATATGAAATTTGATAACATATTTTGAATTCATTCTATTAATCATGCTCTAAGGTGAATGGGACAATAGACAATGATATGGTTAAAAGGTATCCTTGCCAAAACTATGGATGTTCTCTGGCAGCAGAGGCTCTACCTATGACAAAGGAGTTAATCTTAATAGCTGATTTGGAAAGGTTTTCTGTTTTATCAATATCAACCAATAGAGGCCAATTGAAAATCTAGAATGTATATAATTTTTAACAAAAGGGGGAATTAGCAGAGAAAGTTTTATTTCGTTTGGAATGCAACTATACCTAGTTATATTAGAATTTTCCCTTTTGATAAAATTTCTATTTTGAAAAAGTTTAAGTATTTCTACACTTTCCAGAGATAACTGTTTCTTCCAGCAAATCGCCAATTGTTGTACCCTACAACAACCCCCCATTTCATCTCAATATTATCTCAAAACCATAATATGAAATGGGTCCCTTTTTAATTTTGTTTTTAATTGGTATCAATTTAAGTTCTATTCTAAAAGGCCCGAAGAGATAAGATAAAATATTACCAAAAAGCCTTTTCAATAAACCAATCAAAAGCCTTAATGTAAAACGATTAATCTTTTGTCATTGCGATAAAGCGATCGCAAGATCGCATATCGCAATGACAAAGAGAACACAATTGGAGGACATATTGGTTTGCTCCGATGCGAAATCGCTATCGGGTATCGGCAATAAAAGAATTGGCATAATTAAAATCCCTCAATCTCTGATGCGATGTGATATCGCTATCGGATATCGGTGATAATGAATTAAACGCAAAAAGCTCCCTCTTGTTCCGATGCGATGCGATATCGCTATCGGCAATCGGCAATCAACTCTGCATGCCTTTTTAACTGCCCCACTCGCTACACCCGACGCGATGCGATATCGCTATCGGCGATCGGGGATTCCAAATGGAACCAAAACAATGACTTCTGATTTTCCCCGACGCCCAATTGCGATAAAGGCAAAAGCGCAGTTTTCAAAGAAAATCTTAAAAAATGGTTTAATACAATTTATTCGTAATTAAGGCACTATCTTTCGAAAGGCCACTCATCCGTGCTCAACCGCCAAATCGCCCAAGGCACGCTTCAAATAAATCATTCAGCCATTAATCGAATTGACTGGTATTGATAAGATTGACAGGCCTTAACGGCCATTTAATGAAACAGCAAGCCTGCGATCTGTTTACAGATTTGATTTGAAGCCACCTTAAGTCAATCGTTCGCCATGAATTTATCAAAATATATATATCTCAGTCTATTCAATTTTTGTTATTATTTCCTATATTACGCCTATCATTCTCTCTGTGCAGAATTCTCCCGCAGAAACAGATTTGAGCAGAATGGGGAAGAAGTCCAAGAAGACCACAATGCCTTCCGCTTCGCCAGCCGCAGGGCAACCTATTGTCGATCCAGGCAATAAAAAGAAAGGGCTCATATCGGACACTACATGCCTGGGACTTACCAAAGCTACCTGGCAAGGCACATATAATCTGATCGAAGCCGAAGAGCCAAGGGTGACGGGAATACAAGTCTCAGCTGACAGCACCAGCAAATCCAAGGCTAATCTGAGCGATTTGGCCAACTCTTTTCTTCATCGAATAGCGGCTCGAGAGCAAATCCTCCCATATATAGATGTGGTAAGATGGGCGATTCAGGAAATCCCAATTACCGATAGAACTTTCAGCACTACATGTTACACAATAATTTGTCACTGTCTCCTTATCAGTCTCCCTACTGTGTCATAAAACCAAATCCACCATGCTCATGCTCTCTGAAATGGCTAAAAAACCCTCTTTGCCTAAGTTTACTGGATCATCGCGACTGTTATTAAAATAATCGCGCTGACGGGCGAATGACAGTGTAACTGGTGCGCGGAAGCACACGGGTTTTCCGCGCTGGTCGAATTTCATAAACAGCGCACCCTCTGCTTGTATCAGTTCACGCTGACCAGACCTCTTCTGTAATTGAGATACGATGCCAGCGTGCCAGCCCAGTTTTGCACCCGCACTGATCCTGTTTAGGCGAGTTTGTTCTAACAGCCAGCCTTCCAGATGACTCCAGACTTGGCTGTTAGCTTTGTAAAGGTCGCCATCCTTTCTCTGGCATGTTTGTTCGCCTGGTCACCCACTTTTCTTGGGGGAAAGCTCATCCTTTCACTATTCATGGAGACTCCTTCTCCTATATAAGCCTCCACCATTGCCATGAGCAGCTAGTTTGGAACATATAAACTTTGACATAGAGGAATTCTTAGTGCATTAGTGCTGCTCTTTGTAGGCATTTGGTGTGTTGTGTGAGGATTGCTATAGAGCTTGAGGAAGGTTATGAGTTTGTTGCCTTGTATGTGAGAGAGAGACCTCTTTGATTTGGGAGATCTACTTCAAAGGTGAATGCTTGGGAGACATGCTGGCTGGACCCTCTAGAGAAGGACTCAGCGTCAGGACTTCGATTGTACCTTACTCTATTTCAGATTAATAAAGATAGATGACTACTGTTATGGTTCCATTCCCATTTGTCTTATGAATGATCAATGTGAATTATATCTTTCCTGACTGATATATAGTTGTTGTTAGTAGATTTTACACTTGTGTTTGTTCTCTCTTTGCTTGTGCAGGTGTCCGTCCGCAAGGATAGTGGAGGACTGTGATCGGCTTAAGCGAAGGAGTGAGAGGACCATCTCTGCATCAAACATAGCATTGGAATCCAAGTAGGTGTCTTTTACCCACTTGTTAATTACAACTAGGAACCTGCAGAGTAGCATTGTTTGATTTTTGCTAGACCCCTTTTGGGCTAGTAGGGATCGCCTCTATCCGTAGAGGGGATTTACCTCTCCAACATGATGTCTCTCCACTGTATACTTGTAGAACCTGCCTATTGTTTGGGTTCGGATTTGTCTAGGAAGGCATTTGGGGTTGCTTGGGTGGAGTAGAGTGTAGGAGTTGTGGTTGGGTAGGTGGTGGAGGAAATACGGCTGGAGCATTGTTGTATTGGCGCCTCCACCCCTCGAGTGGTGTATTCCACTGAGATTGTGGCAGAGTGTGAGGTTGAAATGACTGGTTGGCTAGCTGGGAATGATACTAAGATGCATAGGACCAACGAGGGGGTTTAGACCAGGAAGGATGAGCAAGGGGTCCCAATGAAGGTATAGTTGTGGTTTGGTTAGGGTTGTAATATGCATGGGATGACCCTTTTATGCCCTGCTGGTATGGTCTAGGCCCAGGAGGTCTCCTTTGGTTGATGTAGCAAAGCTACTCAGTGGCCCTTTTATCTCCTTGATATACTTCTTTGATTTCGGGTAAAGAAGGGCACTTATCTTTGGAGTGGTTTTCTTCACAGACAGAGCAAATCTCAATACAGTTCAATGTACATTCATTCCTAGGATGCCTCTTGGTGCATCTAGGGAAAAATATGCCAAGGCTCTCTCTGCTTCCTCTTACTTCCTTTTGATGTTCATGGTGTCTAATTGCAAGGCAAGGGTTTGCGGCATCTCACTTTTGAAATATTCCAACATATTTCCAATTTCACCCTTGATGGATGAGTTGGAAGATGATGTACTGGCCATAAGTTGACTATCCCTACCCCTTTTCCTGGATGCCCTAGAATGATTTCTAAAGCTTGATATCCTCGTAGGGTAATTGGTAGATATATCCTCCTGCTAACAAATGTAAGGTATCGAGAAGATCTTCCCTTACTCCTCTGAGCAAGACCATCTTTAGTGACTCGAGGTCAAGTGTGCACCTGGCCCTTTTGTAACTGAGTTGGAATCTTTCTTCGTAGTCTTCTAAGGATTCATCCTGGCCCATGGTCATCCTGAAAATTTCTTCTTTAGTAACCTTTGAATTGCAATAGTCCCGACATTTTTTGTTAAAATCCTGTTGCATCTGAGCCCAAGTTGTGATGCTATCTCCAGGTAAACCCATGAACTAGATCAATTGTAGATCTTTGAGGGTAGATGGAAACAATTTTAGTTTTTTCTCATCATCTATATAGTCATAGGTTCGACATATAACAACAAACTCAAATAGGAAAGTGTCGGGGTCCTCTGTGGTCAGACCATGGAAATGAGGTAGCAAAGGGGCTTACATTCTTCATCTTAGTGTCCCTGATGGTTTCCCTGATGGGGAAGGCACCCTCAACTCTCTATCTATTCCCTCTGTCATTTCGGTTTTCTGCCATTGGTTCAATAGGAATGGGTTCTTCTTCTTCTTCTTCCCCTGTAGGTTCTTCAAATATATTAGGTTTCTCACCTAAAGGTTCCTCCCATTCACAGCCACTGAAGAAGAGAGAAGGTTGCTTGTTGGATGCAGTGGGGGTATTTGGCAACAATTTCCCTAAATTGTCCCTATTCCTATGAGGCATGAAAGGAAATGTTTTTGGATTGGTTTTTGTAAGATTTTTTAAGCCAGAAAGTACTTTGTAGAAATGAAATTTCTAATTGAATGAAAAATCACTGACAGAATGAAGAAGCTACTTGCTGAATTGAAATTCTACTTGCAGATTGGAAAGGAAAGAAAATAATGAAAGATGAAAGAAAGGAAGCTACTAGATTACTTTTGCAGAAATAAACTATGGTGGAAAATTGAAGACAAGAAGTAGAAGAAAAGAAAGCAGTAATCACGTTCTACTCAGACACCTTCCCGACAACAGTGCCAAAAAGTGATAAGCACTAGTATTGCAGCAAGGATGTTGCAACTCCTGGGCCACCGGCTTTACTTATCAACCTAGGTTCGTACAAACTTGGAGGTGACAGTGCTATATTCACAAGTAAAAGTGAAGGTCTTGCCTATTGTCATTGTTCATCCAGCGAGAGACCCCAGGGGTTCCAAGTGGTGGGCCCTAGTATTGCAGCAATAATGCGGCAACTCCTGGGACTCCCTTCTTTAATTTTATCAACCCAGTAGTTCGTAACAAACTTGGAAGCGATGGTGTTGTATGCACAAGTACTAGCTCTTGCCATAGCTGTCACTTGGTCAGCTGGCACAAGTCTGTTAGGAGCCTAAGCCAGCTTCTATGAGCTCTTAGAAGAAGCTTTTTAATTGATGGATGAAAGCTAACTCAAAGGAGGCTAATCTACTTGCAGAAAGAAACTGAAAGCCAAAAAGAGACGCAAACCCTAGCAAACCCTAACTCTACCAGCTAGTCCTACTGATGCAAGAAGGAAGATGCAAGCTACTGAATGAGATTCCATTAACTTCTAAGAAGATAAAATGCATGTATCTAAGCTATGTCTACAATAGAATCTAAAATAACCATCTTCTTGTATTTTTGAATAAGTTGTTAGAATTATCATGCATGTGCTTTCACTGTTTTTGACTGTGCAGAGGTGGATCGGTGAGAGGAAATGCTTGGAAGAGGTTGGGAAGGTTAGAAGAGGTCCTAAGGGGTCCCTAGAACCCTTCCTAAGAGTTTCACAGTGATCGGATCTCAAGACATCACTTTCGTGAGCTTCTACAGGAAGTCTGCAGGGGTTCTACAGGATGTTCTAGAATTTCTACAGGATTAACTGTAATTTTCTACAAGATGTTCCGAAAAGAGGATTTTGGAGAATGGATGGAGGGAAAAAGGTGGAGGAACGAGTATGGAGGTGAAATATGGGTGTAGGGGAGTTCAAGACTTGGAGGATGGAGTCGAGGAGTGGCGCAGATGTTGAGACTTATTCAAGGAGGGATGAAACGATGTTGCATAAGAAGATGAGAATCATGGCAAAGTAAGCGAATGAGGCAAATGTAAGGTAAGGGTTCTAAGTGAAGGGTGAAGCAAGTAGGTTGGATGGACTATGGGCAGGTAAGGAAGGATAATAGGTACTCTGCAAGTGGTTTTTCAAACTGAACAAACAAACACTTATAAAACCTATGACCTAGTTACTTCACTCTAATCTGACCTAACAGCAAAAGGAAATGAATAGAAGTTTATTCGAAATGAAATAATGTGAAATGCTATGCAAACTAAGAAATCAAGACTCTGAACATGTAACCAAATTCTGCAAATAAAAATTGAACACTAATGATTGCATGGCGAAGCAAACACTGTGTTTTTGTTGGCAGCAAGGTCACCTTGATCCCAGCTCCTGATCCCACTGAGGGAGAGGTGAAATCAGAGGTGCTTGATGGTCTTTTTCTGAAGCTCTTCCCTGTTAATAACCTATCAACTCAATTTGAACATAAAAATCCTTTTTAATCATCAAAAGAAATCTAAATAACAAAGCAAGATTTAAATCTAATAGCAGATTTTATTCTAAGAATGCATCAAATACACATAAAAGTAAACAAAGGAGGTACTGGGCACTTGAGATGGGCCCAACCCCAAGAGCTACAACCTCCTAAGAGAGATTTAGAGTTGGTGCAAAGCTAGATTCATCTTTATTGAGCAAGAAAAAAAGAGTTACATCAAAAACTGTCCACAAGGGAAAGCTTGAAAATGTGCTGAAATGCAAAGCTAATCTATTGACTAAAATCGAACTACAAACTAGCTAACTTCTGCCTACAAAGTGACTAACTACTCTAACCAAAATGACTAACTGAAATGAGGCCCTAAGCCCTCTTATTTATACAAATTGAGGACCCCAACAGTCCTCCTAAACTTTAGGGACTCGGCTGCCCAAAACTTGTAGTTAACAGAGTCCTCTTGACTGCTTGGCTGCCTTTTTGATAATTGTTTGGTGCCCCTTGAACTCTGAGTAATGGTGGAGAATTCGAGGTAAGGGCCCCATAATGAAGGGGACAACCTTCCTACAAATCCCTCCCCTTGTTCTCCCCACGAATTGGCTTGCCAGTGCTCATTAAAACCTTCAATTTTGTCTCCAAAATTGAACAAAAAGGCTACACAAAGCACACATTAGACTTGTTGGCATAATGACTAATCCAATTCACTCTATTAGCATAAATATAATCAAAAACATGCAATAAACTAGTGATAAAGTTGGATTAAGTCGAATTAGGAGGTTGAACGAGCCCAAATAATTATCCATTTTTGGGGCTCATCACCAAGCCAGACTTCTATAGAGTCAGAAGAATCTTGATTCTTTGATGGAAGAAGAGAAAACCTATTCTACGAGAGCTACTCTACTGCAGTAATGAGGAAAACAACATGTAATGCTAAATCCAACCATATCCTATTTAACCATTTAAACAGCTACGCTAAGCAGAATTTCTAAATCAACACTAACCTAATGATGTTATCTAAGTTAAAGAAGTAAAGAGCATTAAAACATACTAATGTGTGAGCAAGAAAACTAAACTAAATTTGTTTTCACTTTTTTGGGTTTTTTTAGTTAAATAAAGCATGCAATTTAATTGTTCTTTTGGATGTACAGGTGGATGGAAGGTGGTTGAGGATGGCTAAAAGGCTTATGGAGTGATTGGATGGGATGGAAGGGTCCTAGGAGGCTTTTTGTGACTTCCTAGAGGTTCCCCATCAATTTGGCCTCAAAACAGGCCGTTTCAGGAAAACCTACAGGATGATCCTGTAGGAATTATAGGAAACCTATAGGATATAGTTGAGAGCTAATTGTGAGGTGTTGGAGATGTTGTGAAGTTGGAAAAAAGTGTGTGATGAGCAGGATAGGGTGTTAGAAGGTCTAGGAACAGTTAGGAATCAATATCCAAGAGAAGAGATGGCTAGATTCACTCAAGTGTCTAGGGGGATTTCAATGAAAAAGGACAAAAAACTAGTGAGCGTGATGGTGGAACAAGAGATGGTTAACGTTGATAAGGTGGAAGATGGATGTTGGTGATGAAGTCTAGACCTCCTCCTAAAGTACTTCCAGTTCTTAAAGCATGTGTGTCTTTCAAGAACTATGCAATAAGATACATCTTCATAAACTAGAAAAGCATGAATCAATTGCCCATATTATGAATGAATAAAGTGCCAAAGGAAATGAGAACATGAGTGAGATATTAATTCAAAAATAGAGTAATGGGAAAAATATGGCAATTAAATGAACCAAATGTTGAATCAAGACAACAAACTCCAAAGCTCATGCAAGAACTAGAAATCTATGTTTTTGGGGCTACTGAAGGGTCTCTTCCTCAAGTCATGGTCCCAAAGGGAGGAAGTGAGGCTGATGCACCTACTGAAAACCTTGTGGTGATCCTTTTTCTCCTTACTAACTTGCTAACTGAAAGAAGGTACAAATGGAAGCAAACTAACATACAACCAATCTAATCTACATTATTGTAATAGAAATGCAACTACTTAAGCAAATGAACAATCAAACCATGAATCTATGCTAACATACATGTACAATAAAGAGGAACCTTGGCTACTAGGGTTGGGCCCTAACCCAAGAACTTCAGCCCTCTAAGCTAACTCAATGCTGGCTCAAAACAAAACTCATTCTTATTACCAAAAACAATGGATTACATCAAAAACTGTCACAAGTATTGCAACTCGAAAATAGAGTAGAGTTTTACAAACAAAAATTTGAATCATATTGAGGTCCTAGACCTCTCTACTTATACATATGAAGTCTCCAACGACTTCCTTAAAATTAGGGAGGCTCGACTCCCAAACTTTGAGATAAACTGGTGCTTTGTCTTTCACTTGCTCGACTGCCTTCTAGTCATCATGATTTGGCTATTTGCACTCTGAGCTGATGGAGGAATATTTGAATGGAGGTGTAGTAAATGAGGAGGATTTATAATTCCTCTCCCTTGTCCCATTAGAGTTTTGATTATGGTCTTTGCCAAAATTCCTGCTTTTATCTTTTAATTATGCATTAAATGCACATTAGACCACAAAGCAAAATATCCAACTCTAACTCATCTCATAAACAAGATATAATCAAAAGTATGCAATAAGTTGTGAGAATAGTTGGTTTGACTAAGCTAGGAGATGAATTAAGGCCCATATAATTACCCAATGATGAGGCTTATCATAAAGGCGTATGGGTCAACAACTGTGAATTGAATGAAGAAATAGAGGAATTGTTCTCAAGAGTAATGGAAACTGTCAGAGATCATTGGGTCAAGGCGGCAAGGACAACGATCTTTGGGTAGGAGTGTTGGGTCTTCCTTGAGGTGAGACAAGCCATATATGTGCTCAAATGCACGTCTTTAGTGAGTTAAATGAAAGTATGGGACTCATGAAGTCGTGTGTAGGTCATCTAAGAATTAATTTCTCAGCATGGATCTCCATGTAGTTAGGCGATGAAGGACAGCAAAGTTGATCATTGTTTCTACATTGTGACAAGAAACAGATAGGAGACGCAAGAAAAGCAAGGAAGGCCATGCCTGAGTACAGGGGGTAAAGCTAGAGGATAGGTAGCAAAGTCTACCTTCCACAAAGAGCCTCAGTGATAGGAGAGTTACACACATAGAGGACCGTGCCTGGTTGGTCTATGGAGGTGGACTGAGAATTCATTCTCAGCATGGAGAAATTGTTAATTGCCCATTCTCATAGTTAATGCAGTGGCAGAGACCAAGGTAGATGTAGCAGAAGAATGGAAGATCCATGCTAAGGTACACTTGTGCAGTGCGAATGTAGGATAGAGTGGCAGCATCAATCGGGGGGGCAGTAGAGGAACAAAATACAGGAGCTCAGATAAGCAATGTGGGGAAAGCAACATAGTTGCAAGTGAGCTAAGTGGAAAAGCTCTGAGTGAGTGCACTATTGTTTAAGGATGAGAGAGAGCCAATTCTACAAAGGAGGGTTGAGAATTCCTATGCAGAGGTAAGAGACCCCGAGAGATGTGCTTCTGTAAGTAAAGGCAGAAATTTCTTGTGCTATGAGAAAGGTCGAAGGTGCCTATGCAGAGAAATAAGGCCGAGAGCTGTGTGAGTGTTATGGAGAGAAAAAGGCCAAGAGTTGAGTGACTGCTGATGAAGAGAAGAGAACAGAGTTTCATGGACTGCGATGAGTGATTGTTGTTGAGCATATCATTGGCTATTGCAGAGTGAGGAGTGCGAACAGAAAGAAAAAAGTTGTTATCAGGCAGAGTGGCTAGCAAACTACAGAGAACATTTAGTTCCTATTTGAGTGTGGGTTGGTGCCTGCATACATGAAGTTGGTGTTTCCATCTCTAGTGGGTGCTTCAGAAATCTTGGGGATTGGTACCTCCTGCATGTTGGCTTGCAAAAATCCAAGGAGCTGCAAGTAGGTGCTTGCAAAACATTCGTGAGGTCGGTGCCTCACATGGTGCATCTGGTAAGCTGGATAGGTGTCTACAAAACTAGGGAGTTGGCGCTTCCTGCTAGTTGGTGCTAGTAAACAATTAAAGGGAGTTGGTGCTTCCTGTGAGTGGGTGCTCACAAAAAAGGTTGATGTAATAGAGTAGGTGCTCTTATTTACATCAATAACAACAACAAGATTTGGTGGTTTTTTTCCCGAAAGGGTTTCCACATAAAACCTTGTGTCTCATGTGTATGATGCTCATGGTTTGTGCTTGTATGTTGATTTTATATTACTACTCATTATATGGATGGTTTCCAAGTTTGAATCATAAAAGTATATTGGCATAAAAAAGTTAAAATTATCCTTAATACTAATTCACCCCCCCCTCTCAGTATTATCATTGTTTAGAACAATTGGTTTCAGAGCCAAGTTCCTTCAAGAATATCTTACTCGCTATAAGGTAGATCAAATGGAAACAATGGATAATAAAGTTTGGCTAATAGCAGAAGGAGTCCCATTCTTAAATGAATCAAACCATGGTTTTGACTATGAAGTCTGGAAGGTTAGAATAGTGGCCTATTTGGGGCTTTAGGATTCTGATATGTATATCTCCGTTGTGATTAAAGTAAAGAATGATCATAATGAAAAAGCCAAAGAGGTCATCATGAAAAGGGTTGTCTAAGACAAATGCTGATAAAGTAAGAAAATGTAAGTCAGCAATGGAAGTGTTGGACATACTGCAATGTCTACATGATGAAGATAGAAATGTGGCCCATGAAGAGGTTAAGAAGCCTTGTTGCTCTAACAATGAACCAAAACATGGATAATTTGTTTCTCATCACACTCCTGTTGAAGAGGAAGAAGTCTCATAAGAGAGACCATGTTGCTCAGAAGCTATCACCTTTGGTAGTGAAGAAAAGGATCTAGATGAAATGATATTTTCTAGAACTAGGTTGACCTCAACCATAAAGGAGGTCAAGGACCTCTCAAAGGAAAATATCAAGCAAGAGGAGAAATTGAAAAACTATGAGATTTAGAATGAGAAGTTGAGCAAAACAATAGTTGAACTAAATGCTCAACAAGAAGAGGTTAGCAGACTCACTGGGATGTTAACCAATCAGCTAAGTGAGAAGCAAGCTTGCTATGAGAGACTACAAAATGAATCAGTCTCATTGAGACATGGCTTAGAAAATTCAAATAAAGAATTGTTTCAATATCAGAAGCTAAAGGGATTCCATGGTCCCAACAACAATAAAGAAACAAAGGTTGTTGGACAACAACAGGAGTAAGGAAAGCAACAACAACAAAAGAAGAAAAGGCAATAGCAAAAGGCTAAGAAGAAGTAGTCGATATTGAGGTAGAAGGCTAAGAAGCAGCAACATGAAGTGTAACAAAAGAGGACAATGCAATTGCAAGGAAAAGTGCATGATAGCAATGCAAGCTATCATAGAGGGCACATGAAGAGCCAACATAGGCCCTTTCCTACTCAAGGACAAAGCCTACAAATAAAATGTAACTTCTTTCATCAAAATCCTTTTCATGGATATTGTTTTTCTTGCAATAAGTTTGGACATAAAGCCATAGACTGTAGATGACATTAAAGGAAACAAAATGTGCTAGGTGGAAGCAACCCAAGGATGCACAAAAAGTCTAGAAGAAGACATGTTGGCCGCAATAGGAGTTTTGACAAAAGAATTGTCAAAAAGAGTAACTCCTCTACCCCATTATTAGCCCAAATCAAATAATACAATTGTGGAAAATTTGGGCATGAGGAATCTTGTTGCGGCCATGGGAAGTCAAAGTATACATTCGAGACGATGCGATGAAATGAATCCAAGAATGTCTTCAGTGCTTTGTGTCAAAAGAGCAAGATGAGAAGAGGAGGAACAAATCAGAAGAATGATCCTCTTACCCATGTGATGGACCCCTCTCTAAGGTAGAAAGGATCCAAGTGGATTTGGGTAAAGAAAGAGGAGTTGAAATAAAATTTTCCTCTACCCATGCACAACCAAGAAGAATCCCAAACATGGGAAAAGAAGAAGCTGGAGAACAATGCTTTTGTCAAGACCCACCATTGAAGTTCTAGCAGAAGAAGGGGAATGATCTGCTCAGGGGGAGTATATCCTCTATTTCTCTTCAAAGAAGGAAGAGAATGGCATTAATGGAGGCCGAATAAGTCAGATGCAGGAAGCCAAAAAGACTAAAAATAAAAATGCATCTGATTGATGGAGGTATGGCTGTGATTTTTTTGTTGATTACTAGAATAAATTGGTTTATTTTGAATGTATCAGCATTGAAAAGGAGGAGAGAAGCCAGCATGAGGAGTACACAACAATATCTTATGTTGTGGGAAGAATATGGACTACATTTGAAGTGCGAAATGACATGAATCTCGCAGTCAAGTTAGGGCCATAGGATCAATCTCCACGTAGAGGCAAGAAAGTTGTTGTAGGAGATCAATGAGCATTAGCTTAGGGGGAGCTGCTTTAATAAGCATTAGCAGACAACAATGGGAAGCCTTAGAGAGGTAAATTTCTGAGAAAATGAAAGGTTTGCATCTTTGGTGAAATACCCTTATTTCGTTTAAGTTGCGAGTTTTATTACGCATAGCAGTCTTATGTTCATGAAACACAAATGGTGTAATATTTTCATATCCCTTAACCCTTAATTGGTATCTCTGTGTCAATTAGTTTTGTTGGGCTCATGTTGAGTAACCTTGCGTACAAATGGACATTTATTTTTGAGAAAGAAATATTAGAGTTTTCCTGGTACATTGTTCCATATGTATCATTTCCTTTGGAGCAATTGGTATTAATTGAAAAGAAATCCCCTATTCTATGAGTATGATCTCAAGGGGAGAAGTGGAGATGTTCAAATAATGTGAGCATAGTCTCAGAAGTAGTAGCAACAACAAAGAAGTGCAAGCCAAAATGCATCATCACTAATTGATATTTGCAACAAAAACAATACCATGAGAAGTTTAATGGGTATCAATCTTTTTAATACAAAAGACACATTAGTGGAGAGACTGCTCAACAAGCAGCCATAAGATTTCCAAAACTGGAGGCATTCAAATCAGAGGCAGTATATGTTCAGGGGGAGCATATCAAATATGCCTAATTTATGGAGTAGTAACAGCGACAGTCATGGTAGAGATATCTTCGAAGTAGAATGAACATCTCAATAGCCAGACTCTGGTCTTCACAACAAGTGATTGCATGGGGAGAGAAAGGAAACTTGTAGCCCCCTGCCATTGATGTCAAAGGGGGGAGAAGTCATGGAGAAGTTGTGATGGCCTGTGCAGAAGTAGACCATTTGTGTCCTATGCAATGAGATGTGTGGAAGAAGCATGAGGTTTGGCCATCACATGAAGAGAAGGATGGAGTGTTGCAATCAATGCCAAAGGGGGATATTGTTGGATAGTTGTCATTGTTTGGATGACCAGTGACCTAGTGAAGGCATCTGCAAGTGTTTTGGAATTGATGACAACTGTTATGTTGGGTACATGTGTTGGTCAGTTGGCATTTCCTAATTGTTGGTAAGATTGTTCGCATTGATGTCAATTGGACTAGCTTCGATGCTTGTCGCAGCAAATGTTGGTAGTAATGGCCCAGGATGAATCTCATGGTAATCGCAAGCTTCATGTAGAGAATCATCACAGTAGTAGTATTATTAGAGAAGGCATAAATTGATGATTATAGTGATGGACTAGATGGAAGCCCATGGTAGCTGCAAGCTTCATTCAAAGGATCACCTTGGTGGTTGTGAGTTCAGCTATTCGGAGAGTCAAGGAGCAAAATAATGGCAGAGTTTAGAGCCATATTAGAGGTATAAGATGGTCTCAAATACTACATCGGACCCTCTCCATTGGCAATTTCTCTGGAAGAGCTTTCCAATGATATGCAGAAGTCCACAAATAGATTCTTGGTTCAAAAGTTATGGCATGTCGATGATCAGGGACTTGAAATCCTAAGAAGGCTTGAATATCGAAGGTCCAACATATCGGAGATCGGTAGATCAGAGGTCAGCATATCGTGATCATAGGTCAACATATCGACGCATTAGCGATTAGAGGTTATTGTATCGGTGCATCGACAATCAGAGGTCAACGTATCGGTGCATCAAGAGATCGAAACCCCGAAGATCAGCGTATCGGCACATTGGAATGTCGGAGGTTAGAATATTGGCCATATCAGTATACCAAAGGTGCGATACATCGAATCAGGCTATATCAAAGGTTGGAAGATATCAAAATACTAAAGATCGGTGTATCAAAACATTAGCATATCGGAGATCGCAATATCAGAATTTTCTCAAGGGAGGAACCTTTAAAATCTTTCGATATCGATAAGTGTCAATAAGTCTTTAAAAGCACCGAGGAATGCCAAAAGAGAATTAACAAAGGATTTCATTGCAAAACCAAGGTTGGCGGGTCCTCCTCTCTCTCCTCTAGCATGACACATGGCTGCAAGTGATCGGATCCGATAAGGACACATGGCAACGTCTGGTTGGATCCAATAAGGACACATGGTAGCATATGATTGGCTATGATAAGCTACAATGACAATTGATGTCAGCATGATGTGGCAGTAAGACATGACACGTGGTAAGCATATTCAACCTTATTGGGTAGGATAATAGGCCATAACTGGGTGACACATGTCACCAATATGGGGTTGCCACATGGAATGATGACATCATATAGAAAGTTAGTAATCAAAGGTTGAAGACATCGAAACTTTAGAACAGTTTGAGTTTGGAAAAGTTCTGATATAGAAGGGCTTCCAATAATGGGATGGCTCTTGGTCATTTAAATCCATATAGCCAAGTGCATAAAGTGGCCACCGATAGGAGTTGAAGGCTTAACACCTTAATTTAAGCGGCAGGCCATAGGTAGTGGTACTATGGTGAGAAGCACAGTAAGGGTTAAGCGGAAGGAGCTCGAAAATTGGAGGATTAGGTTTTCAGAACTTCAGAACAGTTGGTTTTTAAAAAGGTTTTGATGGAGGGAGCTTCCGATATTGGGTATGCTCTTGGTCATGTAAATCCATAGAGCCAAGTGCGCAGAACATTGCACTACTGTGAAGTTGCGATGTGATATTTCTCTGATAGCACAATATAGAGAGTTAAAGGCATATGGGTCAGAAGCTATGAGTTGAATGCAGAAATAGAGGAGTTGGTCTCAGGAGTAATGGTGACTGTCAAAGATCATTGGGTCAAGGCAACAAGGACCATGATCTTTGGGAAGGAGTGTTGGGTCTGCCTTAAGGTTGGACAAGCCATCTTCATGCTCCAATGCATGTCTACAATGAGTTAAGTGAAAGTATGGGACTCTTGAAGTAGTGTGCAGGTCATTTGAGAATTAATTTCTCAGCATGGAGCTCCATGCGGTCAGGTGATGAAGGACTACAAGGTCGATCACCTTTTCTAAACTGTGACAAGAAAAAAACATGAGATGCTATAGCAGTAAGGAAGGCCATACATGAGTACAGGGGAGAAGCCAAAGTACATATAATAGAGTCTACCTTGCACATAGAGCCTTAGTGACAAGAGAGTTACACACAAACAGGACCGTGCATAGTTGGTGTGTGCAGGTGGACTAAGAATTCATTCTCAGTATGGAGAAGTTGTCAATTTCCCATTCTCATGGTTAATGTAGTGACAAAAACCAAGGAAGACACAATAACAGAATGGAAGAGAAATGCTTAGGTACACTCATGCAGTGTGAATGTAGGACAAAGTGGAAGCATTGATTAGGGGACAACAGAGGAAAAAAACACAGGAGCTCAGATGAGAAATGTGGGGAAAGAAACATAGTTGCAAGTGAGTTAAGTGGAAAATATCTGAGTGAGTGCACTATTGTTTAAGGCTAAGAGAGAGCTAGTTCTACAAAGGAGGGACGAGAATTCCTATGCAGAGCTAACAAACCCTGAGAGCTACGTTGTTGTGAGTGAAGGTGGAAGTTTCTTGTGCTGTGAGAAAGGTTGAAGGTGCCTGTGCATAGAAAGAAGATCGGGAGCTATGTGAGTCTTATGGAGAGAAAAAGGTCGAGAGTTGATTGACTGTTGATGAAGAGCAGAGAATAGAGATGCATGGACTGTGATGAGTAACTGCTGGTGAGCATATCAGTGGGCTACTGTAGAATGAGGAGTGTGAGTAGAGAGAAAAGATATGTTATCAGGCAGAGTGCTTGCCAAACTATATAGAACATTAAGTTCCTATTTGAGTGTGGGTTGGCACCTGCATATAGGAAGTTGGTGCTTCCATATCTCGTGTGTGCTTGAGAAATCTTGGAGGTTGGTACCTCTTGCAAGTTGGCTTGCAAAATTCCAAGTCACTTCAAGTTGGTGCTTGTGAAAAATCTGTGAAGTCGGTGCCTCACATGGTGCTTCTGTTCAGTTGGATAAGTGTCTACAAAAAGGGTGGTTTGAGCCGAGAGAGCAGCCAACTTGACTCACATTAGGGAACATTTGGATTCCCTAATGGTATAGTTAGAGGAGTACACATTGGAGTGTCCGAGAAACCCTCTTCAGGCATACATAGGTAGGGTTGATAGCACTATTAGGTTCCCTCTGCACATTGGGGGGGAGAGGCAAAGCTGCCTAGACAGATCTCATGTGTTGTCTAGGATTGTGAGATGAGGCGACATGAGTTGTGCAGGGTGCAATGTTTGCAGGTTGGAGTTGTTGTACATATGGATATAGATGCATTTGACCCTGCCCTTGAGGTTGGATGATGTGATATTTTGAGTTGGTACTTGACAAAATGGGCTATATTGATGGAGGTGGTGGTAGTTGGGAGTGAATCTTAGCAGGAGCTTCCAGACATTAGGGATACTAGAGGCCCAGGTTGGTATTGGGATCCAGGTGGGGCTTCCTACCATATACTTAAGATGTAAGATGATGGTTATTGGGATCCAACTGGGATTCCCCACCACATCATGGATGTGGTTAGTGAGGGAATTAGCAGAGTGATAGATACAGTGACTAATCATCCACACACTTTCCAATCTCCATCAACATTAGTGACGGGTTGGATTGACAGGGGAGTGGATAGACTCAACGAGTTTTGTAAGCATGTTGGTTGTGCATGGAGTCACTGAATGATTAGAATACTCTGGCACGCTTTTTTCATAAAAGGTGGCATTGGAAGGTCACTAGACAATGCCTTTTATGGGGCCTAAGGTTCTCCACAGTTATGTGGGGCAAAATGGTCATGGAGGAGCAACACAGTGGTCGAATTGTCACTGGTACATAGGGAGATTCATGTCTTGTGCCTCTCAAAGAGGTTTTGGAGGTGAGGCCCATGCATTAGAGGGTATGGTGATGCAACGTTTGAGGTGACAATATTGGTAGGGTGTGGGCTGACACGTACTATATCAAGTTTGGATCATGCCATCTAGTGGCATGTAGGTGCATGCAACATCGAGTAGTGGTTTGCAGGTGAGCACATAGATGCATGGCAGTCTGCTGTGGTGGGTGGATTTGCACCATGGAGTGGGAAGAGCAACTTACACCACATTAAATTTGTTAGTAGAGTGACAGATACATGGGTGCATATGGGGCCCCAGACGATACAAAGTGATAGGCTATAGTGTACAGTGGATAGGATATAGTGTATAGTGGATAGGCCATAATGTACAATGGAATACCAAGGAGTACAACAATACTTGGTGGTATGCAGTGGCATATGGTGCGACACAATGAGCTCTTGGAGCGTTACCTCCTTGAAGACTTATGGATGGAGACATTAGACATACCAATGGATGCAGCACACCCCATATTGATCGGGAAATTGGTGAACATCTAGGGGCATCATGTTCCACAGTGTAGGTCTTCGATGGAGTTATCAACAGGACCAATACAAAGAGAGGGGTATCCATGGGATTACCTTTCAGTGCTCATGTGAACTCTTGGCCATACCCTTGGGGACTTACATGCCTATCACTCTTGAGTATGGATTACAATTGCATAGTGTTAGTTTGTTTCCCCTTAATGCTCCTAGTACAGATAGAAAGACATGGGAGTCTCACCCTAAATAGTTGGATGAGACACTGAGTCTCATGGGTAGGAGGGAGACTCTCTAGTTGAGGGATTTGGGGGGTGCACGAGTTGACAAATATAGGTTGAGGGACAATGTGGTCTATTACTGAGGTAGCATGTGTCCCACCCCTAGGCTCACACTTTGGGAGGGGATTGCGAGGGAACTGCATGATACACTTTTGACGAGGCAATATGAGGCATTGCATGACCATAAGGGACAATTGATGGGAGGCTTCGTCTATAGGAATGTGTCCAAAATCCAAGTAATATCTAGGTGTATCATCAGGAGTTGGGGTAACAAAGTTCATTTTGTGGTTTGGAAGGAGCAGAGTAGTTTAGCATGTACATGACAGGTTCTTGATAATTGGTGGCCATCCAATTACATATAGGAGTTAAATACGAAGCACAAATTTGTTCTTACAGATAGTAGGGCTTCACACGGTAGCTAGTGAGCAGTAAGAGTTGTGAACTTCTAGTGTGGTTCTCGGATCCACAGATTCATTTAATTGATGGATCGCTCCACTTCATGGTGATTGTGACCATGATAGTAGTTGATTTAACTCATTCTTTGATTGACACATGGGAAATTGTTGTGTTCCTCCTCATATGATGAGGTAAGTTTCTACTAAAGATTGAGGCTAGCCATGGAGTGGTAGGCTATAGCACTACTGAGTTTCCCTTGTAGGTCAATGGGCGTAATTTCGATCATGATAGATATTGTGGCTGAGTGTTACAGGAGAGGAGGATCCACTATGAGTATGTTGAGCAGTCAGTCATGACCAAGATGTTGCAGTGTTAGCAGGGAAATTTCACATTGTGATGGGCAGGGGTTCCTGACATCATAGGGTTTGGCAATTCAACTACCATTAGGGATGAGCTGGTCCTTACAGGAGAATATAACTCATATCTTCCATCGGGATTTAGTTATTCACTGATGACAAGGGGGACTTCACTAGTATGACATGATATTCCATAGGAGGAGATCAGGTTGGTTTGGAACCTTGGTGACTGTGACATATGATTAGTTCATGTGATGGTGGCATGAGAGAGAGGAGTGGTTCAACGGCATATTTGGAACCCTGGAATTAGTTTGACCAACTTATGGATTTGCAGAATAGGGTGATATTGCTTGAGGACAATAAGTCTTTGGTGGGAGGGGGTTGTCATGTCTCTAATTTTGTTGTTCTACATTAGAGACAATTTTGGAAAGAGGAAACATTTATAGCATTGGGGAATTAGGAGAAAAAGAAAAATTACAGTTGTAATATACCCAATTTTGTTAGCATGAAAATTTTTCACAATTTTGGTAATATTAATAAAAGGGGAAAATATTGATTTGGAGAAGAGTGGCAAGTATTATTGAAGATTGGTGGAAAATTATTATTATTTTTTTTAAATGGAGGAAAAATTCACTTAGTGGAAAATGGACCCCACCAATAAAATAATCATTAAAAAGGGAGTCTAGAAGCATGGGGAGAAATTATAAAAGCATGATGGACTCATTTGTTAGGAATATTTTGCCCATTATTTTATGAAGATTGGGCTATCTCTTGGAGGTTGTTCAATAGAAGAGAAGGTGAGTAGTTTAGCTCAAGAGTTTCAAGCGAAACTCTCCCTCATTTCGGAGAACTTCGAGTGTCTTCCTAATGAGGCTTTGGGGAAGTCTATTTCAGGGCTTCCGTTGTAGTTTATTGTAGAGTATTCATTTAGAAATATTTTCTTAGTATAGAAGAAAAACCCCGGATGTTATTTGGAGCATCATCTTTCTATTACAGGTTCCGAGCATTTGTAGGAGATTTTCTACTAGTTAGAGGAGGAGACTGACACCATTTCTCATAGATGTTCTTGTATCTTTTAGTTGGGCCAAATTTTCTCTTCTAGAGCTTGTGCAAGGATTAGTGAACAAAGTTTTTGTTGGTGTTTGGTGCTGATATTTTCTAGGATTTTTTAGTTGGGAGTGATAGCTATTTGTCGAAGATTGTTTGTGCACAATTTTCAGCCATTTGCAAGAGATTTTTATCATTTCTTACCAATTTCTCTTTGGTTTGGCGCAAAACTATGTAGCTAGGAGATTCATTGTATTTTGGGCATTTCAAGTCAACTGGAATTAGCCCAAATGATTTTTGGGTTTTGTTGGATGGGGTGTGAAGAGCCTATAGCTAATTTTATAGAAATTTCCAGGTAACATTTGGGCCAGAATCATACATTATTATAGTAGGGTGTATTGTTGGACGTTAGCTGGGTAATTTGCATCACACTGTGGATTTAATTTTTCTTGGAGTTAGGCGAAACCTTTTCTGGGTATTACTAGGTTATAAGAGAGGAGTCTGTGGCTGCAATTTCAGGATGATTCAAACATTATTGAGGTCAAAATGTTAGTTTATTCTCTAGTAGTAGTAGTAGCAACAACATTGTTTTCTAGGTAATTTGGATAGTTTGGGGTTTTCTAGGTAAACTAGAATTAGCCCAATATTTTTCTGGGTTTGGTAGATTTGGGTGAGAGAAGCCTCCAATTATTTTTGTAGTTTTTTTGGAGCAAATTTGATGGTATAAATCACATTTCACCTCCAGGTGTAGCAGTAGAATTTTCTGGGAAATGCGTTAGGACAAATTGAGCCATTTCAGTTGGAGCTTTAGTTAGATCTTCACCTGGGTATTGCATGTTTGTATTAGAAAGCCTGAGTTCTATCATTCCACTCCATTGTACTCAGTTCCATTTTAAAATTTTAATAAAATGGCACAGATTTATAATTGTTATTCTATGATTCACTGATCTATATTTGCTTGTGTGAATTATGTGTTTGCATGTGTAAATTTTTTGCTGTAGCTTCGTGCATATAGTTGATATTCACTATTTTTCCTATTTTGGGACATTATAAGATCTACTGAGCCCCTAGATAGATCAAATATCTCAAGATTAAAACCTCTTTTTTGAGTTCAAAATTTAAGGTTTACAACTCCAAAGATTTCATTCCTCTTGCCTCTTGGTAGATCCAAAAATAAGATGAATATGTGCTAGTTTTGAGCAACACACTAATAAAATATTTTAACTATATTATTTTTTCTTGTTTTAGAAAATATATATACACAATTGACATTGAAGTATTTTATTTATAATTCACATTCTACACATTCAAATGTTAGTACACGCTCCCTCATATTAGGAAGTAGAAAACGAATATATATATATATATTTATATATAATATATATATATCTATATATATACATATACATGTTATTAATATTTGTAATTCTTTTTATATAAAGTTGGATATAAAATTATGTTACTTAATATGGACATAAAAATATTTTATTTATGGTTATTATTAATATATTTTTGTTTTAAATATTAGATGTCATTTAAACGACATAGAATGAATTACACATAATGTAATATCAACAACATTATTTTTACATGCAATTTGTTAAGTTCATTCTAAGTAGTGAGGGCATTCCAAAACTCCCTAATACTAAAAAGTAATTATCATTACACTTTTTTTTATCTAAAGTTGATGTAAAAAATTTAGTAGAAATATGAAGTATTTTATTTATTGGCCAAACATTAGATTTTTTTCTTTATTATTTTTCTTATTTTTTATTATCTTTTTTTAATTGTAAATGAAAGTATTATTTATATTTTTTAAATGCAACATTATGTGACACCATCTCCGTCATACTGAGTTATAGAGCACCTCTTGGCTTAATTATAAACCCATTAAAAAAGAACATATTTTTTGTATAAAATTTGATAATTCATTATTTTATCATTAATATTATGATTAATGTTATTTTCCTTTTTTTGACTTGTGGATTTGGTAATTAAGTCATACTCATGTGGCATGGGGTCGATTCCATCTTATACCACTATAGCCATTAGGTGCACCATGGTTTCCCTAACATGGACATGAGTTAGTTGGGGGATCAAACCAAGGACCTCATAATATTTTACACAACATGTTTACATTCTATGTAAGTGAGCTACTCTAAGGCGCTATGATTAATATCATTTTCACCCCTTATTGGATGTGATTTTGATTACAAATATAATTTATTAAAAAATAATAAGAAAAACATTTTATAAATAAAGTTGTCTTTCTTATGGTCTAGTCTCATGAGGTAATTTTTTGGTCTTATTCACTAGAATTTAGCAGCACAATTCTTGGTGAGATAGAATGTTCCATCGTTTAATTCACATTTTTTAATACAAAAGTATATTTAGCATTATGAAAAACTCTTCAAACTCTCAATTGTGCAATTCAATAACTTAAAAGCTATAATATTCCTAATTTCTAATCAAATTTCAGGCAAACTATACCAAGACCAAAAGGTTACCTAGTTAAACTACTACTTTTTTTAATGATACCTTATTATTGTCAATTGCTCTTAAAGGTGAAAAATGTACACCATTATAAGGTGAAAAGGTTGAGAAGTTATATTTTTGGATCGGTTGAGTAAATTGAAAACATGATGATCGTATGAAGTAAAGTTTAGGAATCTCCTTTGTCACAATAAAGTAATGTTTAAAAATGTGTGATTTGTCACATGTATAAGGTGTGGCATGATATGTCCTTACCAAACTAATTTTGAGTGTGAAACATTATGTCATGACCAAAGTAACTTTGAGTGCAATACACTGTGTACTAGTATATGCCATGATAAGTTGAAAAGGTCAAGAACTTTTATTTTTGAAATTGGTTGGGTAAATTAAAAACATGGCGATTGTATGAAGGAAATTTTAGGAATTTCCCCTTTGTCACGATGAAGTAATGTTTGAGTTTGTGTCATGTGTCACATGGATAAGATGTGGCATGATATGTCAGCACCAAACTAATTTTGAGTGTGAAACATTGTGTCATGACCAAAGTAACTTTGAATGCAATACATTGTGTACTACATTTAAAAAATATTTGGTCTTATGTGTTTGTCTCATGATTATCTCCTAAAAGAACTTTTTTCTTTGAAGTGTTTTTAAAATAAAGTTTTGGTTTGTGCACATCACACTAAAATGACTTTGGTTTCATGTGTAGCAAACATATTTTAAGCTTGGGTGCGACAATTTAATCCAATAAGATTTTGTCATATGTGCACCATGAAACTTTGCATAGTGTCCCTTTATGTATTTGAAGTATTGGTATGACATGTCACAAATTAAAATAATTTTCCTTTAATCATGACATTTCTTATGGATGTAAACATTGTCTAGTAGTGACATATCTCATTGCAATAAATGTTACATTTCGTGTCACATATAGTGCATCACATGTAAGTTAACCTTTTTTGGACATCACAAAATATCATATTTCTCAAAAATTTATATTCTCACGGCATATCGCATCATGTCAATTTTCTATGCTACACATTGCACTTTCTCAAACTTTCCTTCAATGTGGTAAAGAGAACAAATTTTCTAAATAATTCCCTTTCAATATATCACATCTCTTCAAACTTTCTATCTCTATGACACAAGAACTATGCCAAAGTTTTGTTTCATATAATATATAAAGGATATGGCATTATTTAAAGGGGATGCATAAAGGAAAGTGTGCATCGTGTACTTAAAATGCTTTTGGCTATTACATATCATATCAATATAAACTTTTCTTTGTTATGACATATCACAAATATTTATTCCTTTGCAATTAATTGCATCTCATTGAATTTTCTAACTCTATGACACATTGCATCTCACCATAGAATATTGTTTGAAATTGAAAACGAAATGATATTATATATCTTCATTTGGTTGGAGCTCATGAATCCAAAAACCTCTATTTTTGATCTTCCACAAATTCCTTGATTGCATCAAATCGAATGGAAATTTTATTTGGCTATGAGATATCACATCCACAAAATTTTATTTGTGTTGCTATATTTCATTATGTTAAAGTTTCTTTCTATGAGTCACATCTCACTTTATCAAAATTTCCATCCTTTCAACATAGTGCATAATGAACTTAAAACACTTTTGTTCATGAAAATCTCATCAACCCAAACTTTTCTTTGTCACAACATATCACATCACATCAAAGATTCTTTCCATGCAACACATCAAACTTTCTCAAACTTTTGTTCATTACAATATAGTGTCTGTCTCACCTAAAATTCCTGTGTCCAAGGCATATCACGTAAATCCAAATCCTTTGTCACAATTTATTTCATTATAGAAACATTTTTTTTTATCTGACACATTACACTTTCCAAAACTTTTCTTCCAATATATCATATCACTCCAAACTTTTCTTTGTCATGACACATCGCATCAAGTTGAAGTATCTTTTCATGTGACAGATCACACTTTCAAAAAAATTCCTTCATTATGACATAATGTGTATCACACCTAAAATGCCCTTAGTTGTGACATATTGCATTAATCAAAACTTTCTTTTGTTAGAACATATTTCTTCAAGAAAAAATTGTTTTCATGTCACACCTTGTTCTTTCCCAAAATTTTCTGCATCATGGGAAAGGGAAAATTTCTAAAATGGTATTGCTTAAATTGGTTTTAGTATTGACAGGAAAATAATTTAAAATGAAAGCATTAGCACTTCTTCATGTTGGAAAATGTAACTAGTTTCGGTCTTCATAATTGCGATTGTACTCATGTCATTATGTATATGTTATGTAACAAGCAAAATAAGGAAGAAAAACATTATTTTCAAACATGGGTTTCATGCTTATTTTAAATGTTCAACCAGGTCAAGCATGCATTTCATGCTCCTAGGGTTTTTCAAGTCATAATAATAATTGTCATGAGTCAAAAGAGTCAGTATCATTTTTATAAGATCCTATTTGGCAAGTTGTAACATGTAAAATAATTTATTTTGAATCTAAGAAAGTCAAGAAGACCTCCAAGACCAATTTGGCCCAAGTCAAGAACAAGTCATTCTAGAAGAGGCCTATTCGTCCACACATGAAGTGTATATAACGGAGATTAGTTCGATTCATTTGGAGACACTACTGCAGTTTGATCTCAAGCAAGGAAAGGAAGATAATAAGAGAAAAAGGATAGAAGACAAGAAGGAAGACCAAGCGAAGGAAGGAGATCTGATTTCTACCTATTTCTTCCCACACATGCGAGATTATAGGATTTTTGCAGTTGTCATAATTCCAAAAATTGCTGGCCATAGTTGCATATCTGAGTTAAGGTGTGAAACCTTGATTGGAATATACCTTTAAGGATTTTTCTTCAATGAATTTAGTTGACCTTGTCTTGTATTGAAGAAGATATTTTAGAGGATTGACTTGGTGCTTGGAGGAGGTCTGAATTTGGTCTTTGGGTCTTGGTTTTATCACTTGATATGATTCTATAAGAAGAGAAGAGATTCTTTTTTATTTTCCCCCCTGAATGGGTATTTCCCTGGCTTGGATCCTACTTCTTTTGTCCACTATCTTTATTATTTATGATCTTGATAATTTATTGATGAAAGAACCTAATAAATAATAGTAAGAAGATAACTAAAGTTCATAAGAAATTATTAAGGATAAGAAGAATTGTTTAAATAGCTACCCTACTAGATTTTCTAGCATGGTTTCAGAGCTAAGGTGAAGAAATAGAAGGCATATTGAATATCATCTTGTTGAGATTTAAGGGGTTGCTTGTCAAAGGGAATCATTTTCAAAAGGACACAAGGAAAGAAGAATAAGGCATATTGACCTGGAAGGAAGGTTACTACATCAAGTTCTCATTGAAGACCTCATCATCTTAAGAAGGATCAAGCTCTCATTGAATGAAGGAAGGATACTATATCTCTTGAAGGATTTTTTTTGAAAGACATCTTTGAAATCTATTTGAAGGTCTTGAAAGCATCAAGATAGGTCAAGACATCAAGAAGAAGAACAATCGGTTGGCAAGTAAGTACCATATTGTCTTTCATGTCTCAATATATAGATGAAATGGATACATTTTGCAAGGAAATAAATAAGATCGTTGGATAAAAAAACTTCCTAGCATAGAAGAAGAGGATTGATTTGGTGTACACAGAAAATGAAGTCATGGAATATGTTCTTGGTGAAGTTACTGTACCAAACAAGGAGAAGACTGGAGAGTTAGAAAAATACAAGAAGGTAGAAGTGAGGGCACACAGGATTCTTATTCAATCTATAAAGGATCATCTCATTCCCTTTGTTTATGATTTGATTACATCTAAATCTATGTATGATAAATTGGTGAAATTGTACTCTATAAGTACATCAGGTCATCAAATATGCTTGAGGAATCAATTATATAGAACACATATATCAAACAATGAATATATTTCCACATATCTTATGAGGATATCATAATTAAAAGACTAGTTGTAATAGCTTGGGAAGTCATATCCAATTCAAAGATGGCCACTTGTGTACTAAATGTTTTTCCAATTGAATGGAGCAGTTTTGCAACAAGTGTCTACTCAAGAAAGGATACTACTCCTTTTAATGAACTATGGGATCATTGTATTTGTAATGAGAAGTATCAAGCCTTTGTTGTAAAATCCAAGAAGAAGAAGAAAGGGAAGATTGGAAAGTCCAAAGGAAAACAAGATATGTCCAAGATACAATGCTTTAGATGTAATGAGTATAGAAATTTTAAGAGGGATTGTCCTAACATGAAAAAGAATGAAAGGAAGGCAAGGAGTAGAGCTCACACAACTAAAGAAAAGGAAGAACCTGAGAAGAAGAAAAAAGGAGAAGATCCCAAGGATCATTACTCTTGAAGGAATATCCATCTCTATCAGGTTAATTTTAAATTTGTCTTTCTTTTGTTAGAAAGTAGAGTAGCATGCAATGTTGCATTTTCTGGAAGAGTCTTGGTTTTTGTAAATCATGTCATCATAGAAAGAAGCATATGATAGTGGAGGAATTAGATGCTACATGATCAATTTTCTTTGGAAGGAATCATCTAGCTTACAAGAATGAGAAGATTGGAACCATATTGCACATTATACCTCATCCAAGAATTTTATAACATAATGTTAGAGATAGTCATCTTGCAAGAAGGATCACCAGGATCCTCCAATAAGAACCATCATTTAGGAATATTTTTGGAAAAACCATTATGACGTGATTCATATGTATTCCATCTAGTATGGAAACAATAGTTGTGAAGGATGAAGGAATGCATATGGTCGAATGATAGTTTGAAAGGAAGAATTAAAGTCTTTCTACTCTTAGGGAAATAAATCTTATCTTAGATAAGGATGGAAGCAAGCTCATTCAAAGAGAGGAAGACTAGATGGTTATATTGAAGCAAAGGCATACATGTTCATATCTACAAGAATCTTGAAGAAAGAGTTTATGATAAGAATTTTCTCGGTAAGTCATCCATGTGGTTACTCGATGCTTGAAATAAGTAGTTTGGCATGATTTGGAATGGCTAAATATCAAGACTCTCCCACAAGATAATGTGGCATAAACCTGATGATATTGATCAACATCAAGTACGATATCCTAAAGAAAGGAGAGCTGATAATAATAACTACAAGAAAGATATTTTAGTTTATTGGTTAGTTCATTCCATGGGAACCTTGATTAAAAGAGAATGCATGGAGAAGGATTATTATACAATATGGATATGGAAAATATGGAATAATGTTGATCTCAAAATAAACAAGTAAGCAAATTTTGATATTTTGATGATATGTCATCATGATATTGATGGCAGATTTCATGCTAGAATCCGATAAAAAATAATTTTAAAAAATCAGAATGTTGGAGTGTTTGAATCATTTTTGTGATGGTGGAAATGGATTCAATGCCATCAAGAACCCCTGGAGCACCCAAAATCTGAACATTTGACAGCTATAACCTAGATTTTCAAAAATTTCTATTGGATTTTTTCAAAATCTTGCCAAAATTTCCATTATTTTTTGGGCTAATTTATGGGCTCTTTAGACTACACTCTAATATTTTGGTATTGGTTATCTAGTTGACATATAATTTTGCTACCTAGAAGAATATTGCAAAATTGCATGGTGGAAGTTGAGGTAAGTTCAATTGAACATATGGATTTAGTGAATGATTTTGGTAATCCTTGAAGGATTATGTGGTCAATATGTTTACATCATCATCTTGGAAACTAAAAGGTAGAAATACAAGAATATAATCTCATATTTGTGTTTTAATAACAATGACGAGCACTTTCATGTTTAGAGGGAGCTATGGTTAGATCTACTCTGATAGGTTCAATATAATGCCTTTGTTAATGATAGCTAGAGGAAAGTGATATAAAAGGTTGATGGCTTGAACCCTGTCATAAGATTAAAGGAAAAAGGATGGCTCCATAACATCTAGGAAGGTAGAAGCTCAATATGATGAGATGCAAAGGAAAGGAGATATCCGACTACTACTTGAATATCTCCATGAAGAACTAGTAGATGATTTATTTATAAAGACAAGCTAGAGATCTTGTGGTTATGAATTCCCAACTGAAAGGAAGTAATAATTCTCCTCTATGTTGGATAGGGAGTAAGAAGTCTCCTTAATTTATTAAGAGGGAGCAAATGATCTATTCCCTAATCAAAAGGGAATGAGGATCTCCTCTCTAGTTGAGAGAGAGTGTTGTTGGACATCATATTATCCATGTGTCATGCACTAATCCAAGACTGATAGTTGTAAGTCTTAGTGAAGGCACTAGGAGGGAGAATGGAGGATTGAATAAGAATCTATGATTGATATTCCTTGAGGATAAATAATAAAAGATAGGTAGTAAACTGACACTCTTTGAAGATTGGATAGGTATCCAAGACAAGAGTGGTAGAAGAGAACCAATATTCTTTGAAGATATGTGATCTAAGACAAGAATACGTCCTAAAAGGACATACCTAGTGAACATTTAGATGGGGCATGTTCCTTAAGAGGTAGTGTGGTGTGTCACGTAAAGCCTCCCAACATTGTGCTCTAAAATAAGAAGAGAACATCAGTTAAAGACCTTGCTATGATGATAGTGTTGATTATGATGTTGATGCTTAAAAGATGGATTCAATCTGACTCTTCTTATGATAACTCTTCATTTTGAGAATATCCTTGTACTGGTTGTACAATTAAGAATACCTCCCTAATTAAGAGAGAGATTTTTGGAAAATGTAATTATTTTTAGTCTTCATAATTGTCATTGTACTCATGTCATTATGTATATCTTATGTAACAATAAAAAGAAGAAAGAAAAATATTATTTTCAAACATGGTGTTTCATGCTTCTTGTAAATGGTCAACTAGGCCAAGCATGCATTTCATGCTCCTAGGGTTTTTCAAGTATAATAATAATTTTCATGAGTCAAAAGAGTCAATATCATTAGTATAAGACCCTATTGGGCAAGTTGTAACATGCAAAAGAACTTATTTTTGAATCTAAGAAAGTAAAGAATACCTCCAAGACCAAGTTGTCCTAAGCCAAGAACAAGTTGGCCTAGAAGAGGCCTATTCAACCACATGTGAAGGGTATATAAAGGAGATGAATTTGATTAAGTTGGAGACATTACTGTAGTTCAATATCAAGCTAGAAAAGGAAGAGAAGAAAATAAAAAGGCTAGAAGACAAGAAGGAAGACCAAACGAAGGAAGGAGATATAGTTTCTACTTATTTCTTCCCACACGTGCGAGATTCTAGGGTTTCTCAGCTATTGTGGGGCCGAAAATTGTAGGCCTACGTTCATATATGAGCTAAGAGCTGAAACCTTGATTGAAGCAAGACCTTGAAGGAGTGTTTCTTCATTGAATTTAGTCGGCCTTGTATTGTCTTGAAGAAGATCTTTTGGAGGGGTGACTTGGTTCTTGGAGGAGGTTTGACTCTGGTCTTTGGGTCATGGTTTTCTCTTTTGATTTGATTTTATAAGAAGAGAAGAGATTTTTTTTGGGTTTTCCCCTTAGAGGGGTTTTTCCTTGGCTTGGAGCCTACTTCTTGTGTCAATTTTGTTTATTGTTTATGCTCTTGATAATTGTTTGATGAAAGAATCTAATAAAGAACAATAAGAAGCTAACTAAAGTTCACAAGCAATTATTAAGGATAAGTAGAATTGTTCAAATAGTTGTGCTACTAGATTCTCTAACACTTCATCCAATAACCACTAGAATTCATGCAAGTTTTTATACAACCATAGTCATTGCATTTGGAAAACTTGTAAAGAGTCTAAGAGGAGTAGTGAATGCTATTAATATCAATGACTCAACAAGTTGGTTGAGTGCATTTTTTCAATATGGATTTGAAAGATTACAAAGTATAAATGAGCTTTACTTTTGTATGTATTTCAGTCACATCATTATTGAAAAAAGGTTTATAATGTGAATTTTGTATTTTCCATTTTGTCTTGCATCTATGGATGGTCAATCTTATGGAATTCCATTATCATATATTAATTTTCCATGGAGATGTTTCGATATAATTGGCCAATGGAAGATTGCATCCTTCCAATGTATAGATTAAGTGCATAAATAGAAGTTCCAAGTGTGTGAATGAGAACCAAGATTTCAAAGGTTATTGTTTTAAATATGAAATAAAATTAGTAATGTCATTGAATCTGAATGTGTAGATTCAAATGAATTAAAATAAGAAGAAAAGAAATAATTATTATGTTCATTTATCTTATATGTTTTAGGTTTACAAATATTTAATGTCACTCCCACACCCATAAATTTTCATCTCCATTGTATCATATGTTAGCATAGAAATTTCATGGTTGGTTAAACATGTTTGGGTATGCCAAAGATTAACTATCATTAACTAAAACTAACTATGATTCAATAAGATGGTTGAATTTGGTTTAGTAGAGATAATAATGGTTAACAATTGTTAATTGTAGGCTGCTTTTGGTTAAATATGGTTACCAATGGTTGACTATAGTTGACAATGGTTGGCTATCATTGAAAATAGTTGATTTTGGTCCATTATGGTTCTTAATGGTTAAATATGGTTAACTATGGATTTAGTATGGCTATATTTGGTTGATTGTGGTGGATTATAATTCATAATTTTTTATGGTGTTTGGCTATGGTTAAACATGATGAGCGTGTCAAATATTAACTAAACTAAAAGTGACTATGGTTGGGTATAATGGTTGAAGTTGGTTGAGTAGAGATCATAATGATTAATAATGGTTGATTGTAGGTTGAATTTGGTTAAATTTGGTGAAGAATGGTTGAAGATGTTTGAATACAATTGACTATAGTAGACGAAGTTGATATCATTGATCATTTTTTACTATGGTTGACTATTATTGATTTTGTTTGACTATGCCTAATTATTGTTGACAGTAATTGACTTTTGTTCATTATAATTCTTAATGTTTAACTATGCTTGAATGTATATTGAGTACAATTGTCTTTGGTTGATTAAATTTAAATATGGTTGATAGTGTTTAACTATGGTTAAACATGTTTGAGTGTGCCAAAGATTAATTATTGTTAAGTAAAAGTGATTATGTGCTCCCCTTGATACCTTGGAATGATATGAACCAAACATAACTTGTTTGGAGCGCAACACACTCGGAAATGATAATGCACCTTTGTCTAATATATTGTTATTTTAAAATTTATTTTTCATTCTTATATCACACTTGAAGAAACTTTTATGTGATGCAATTTGTCACAATAAAAAATAGATTTTATTGTGTCATGGTGTGTCATGACAATTTTTTGAGTATGATATGAAATGTTGTGGGTAAATAAAACTTTGAATGTGATACATTGTTTCATGAGGAAAGGCATTTTGAATGTGTAACAATGCAAGGAAGGAAATAATGCAATGAACAAAATTTTGCCTTTGAAAAAGAAGAAAAGGGTTTAGTTGGAAATTTCACGTTACTACAATATTGTAATCGGTAACTTGTACCTCAATGTGATTATTTTTCAATTTTAATAGATGATAATGTTAATTACAATTTTAGATGTAGTGATATAAGTGAAAATGTATATTTATAAGTTATTGTTTCTTGTCACCTTGCAATGTTTTAAAAAGGTTAGTAAGGACATTATTATATCATCATACCAATACATGTTGTTGACTTAATTTGCATTTTAAAATTTACTACACAACTTGATTTATTGGTAGTTATAATAAGCACTTGATACAAGGGAATCTTCATTGCAATATGGGAAGATCAACATTATATTGACAAATCTTGTGTTAGAGTGTCATAACAAAAGAATGGTAGGCCTATAGTGTGGTGTGGAAGGTTACAGGTGAAATATGATCTTTTTGTGATTTGTAAAGGGGGAAGCACACCTAATATAACTAATTTATATAGATAAAATCAATTTATAAGCTATATATCTGTTAAAATGTAGCAAGCAAAGCCTTTATTTCACTTGTGCTTTGACCACATGGAGAAATTCAAATTTCCACTTTAGCGGGATGACTTGAATTGTAGTTAGCAGGAGTGACATGGCAAAGTCACTCAGTTAACTCAGTCAATTCGATTTTGTGGGCAAGAAGTAGAGTTGTGCATGAGTTGCTTGCTAAGATCTAGCTATATAATGGAGTTATATTTAGTGAAACTTAGTTATCTGATCTCTTGTCTTTAATCGAGTGAGTATGAGTTCAGTTGACTAGTTGTAATTGTTGTTAACTCACTAATCTCTTAGTTAACTAGTCAATTTACTAGAAATAACCCTAGTTATTCATGTAAGTCGAATTGCCTAGTTTAGTGGAGGATAAAGGCGTCAATGTAATTATTACTGTATACTAGTGAGTGTACATATTTTGCATGTAGGAGATGAGGAGTTCTCTTGGGATTGTACAAGCGAATAGATGCTCTTCCTATTCTTTAGGAGTAGGAATTGCGCAAGGAAATAAGAGGAATAAGGAGGCTTATTTTGCCTAAGTATTGGCCGAAGCAGACTTAAGAGTAGGAGATCAGTATTGTAGTGTAGGTTGAGTTTCAAGGATTGAAGTTGTCATTGTAACATATCATCGTTCTCATTTGATATAATACAAATATAGGAGGGGTTTTTCCCAATTGCGTTCCCCAATAAAAAAAACTATGTTCATTGTGATTGAATGATTGCATGTGTTTCTATTGTATGTTTTCATTTCTGCGGATTGAGTAGAAGTGATTTGTGTCTATTGATTTTAGTCTGATTTTATTAGCAACTGCAAATTTCGAGTTATTTCTTCAATATCAAATATCACAAACTATAAAAATCATTTCAATTTATTATGCCAAAAGAGTTCTTTTAAAGGCATGACCCTACTTGATTTTTTTCATTTTCTATTAAGGTCCTACAAAATTCCACCATTTTTCTTTTTTTTTGTCCAATGATAAGGCTAAAAAAAATTCTTGTATAGTTTTCCAAAACCCTTGCTATCCATCATTTGATTTGCTCGATCATCACAAATTTTCCCTCTTAACTTGTGTAATACAAACATATGAATAATCAAATTCTTGTTTTATTTAAAGTAGAATTCAAGTGTGAACATCCCAAACCCATATAAATTTAAATTGATATGATATACATCACAAGAATGGCATTCAAACCTAGTTTAGATTAATTGGACCATTATCTACATTTAATGCACTCAACATCTTACTATACAAACCCATAAATAAATGAATCATATCTAATTCAATAAAATTAAATATGAGATAAATTTTAAAAACTTTTATTTAACTTTAATAATGAATTATAACCATATTTTTTTATGTTATTACACAAACAATTATAAAGCAAATAAAAGTTGTCATTTGCAAATAAATCAACAAGACCATATTTGTGAACCTCCTTTTCAAAATTCCATAAAAAAAACAAGCCAGATGAAATAGCATGCAATGCAAAAATCAAAAAATTTAACATTACAATTTATGAAGTGCATCCTAAAAGGCCAATACAACACATAGGATTAGGGATCTAGAATATGTGAAGAGTCATTGGAGCCTTAGACTCCACTACTCAACTATAATAAAGAGGTTGGGGATTTAGAATATGTCAACATTGATTGGGAATAGACTCACTACTCGATCAAAGTACTCAAGCTAATCATTTGTGTATGTAAGTGCATTGTTATGAGAAGTTCACTTCCATCACTTTCATTATCATCACGCTGGCTACTATCATTATTATTAAAAAAATATGAAGTGTTGTAATACTAATTGAATGTGTTTACATCTAATCCATTCAAAGTTATCTGTCGTTGTCTGTCATAAGGTACGCTGAGGAAACCATCAAAGTTGTACATATGAATTCAAGCCACCTAAACTACAGAGCATGTACCTTTATCTTTATCCAAAACCAATAGTTAATAGTCACCCAGTTCAAGTTCGAATTCGAAGTCAATTGGGTATGTTAAAAGTTGTAGCTGTTTAAAATCATATAATCTATTTTTCCAACAAAATTTTCAAAAATAAAAATTAAATTCTAACCAATCTTATTACAAGTGCACAATTAAATATCATTTATTGTAGCACTACTCAATAATGTTCTAAAAAACAAATATTAAAATTTAAAAAAATAGACCAAAAATATTTAAGAAAACACTGCACTAATCTTATTAAGTACACAATTAAATATAATATATTTTACTCACCGCTCAATAATGCTTAAAAAAAAATTAATGACTACGCTAATTTATATAAAAGGCATTATAGATGAAATCACTATTTTCACAATAATTCACCAAAAATTGGTAATACAATTTCAAGAATTTTTGTTGTGTCAAATGTATTTTTGAATGCATAAATGGATTCAACACCATGAAAAAGCCCCAAGGTACTCGAATTATGCAGATTAAACAATTTAAACTCAAGTTTTTTAAAATCTCTTGATTTTAATTAAAATTAACCACAAAAAATGTCTTGAAAAAAACAATTTCCTCTATAAGACTACGCCTTTATAACATAATATGTACAAAATAGATCACATTGAAGATGATCTTTTAAATACTTTACATTGAGCATGAAAATTTAAATAACCAATAATTAGTATATGTGTCAATGACATTTAATATTTTTATATTAATTTAAACTTTCGTCGTCTATGGGTTTCGAACCACCCAGTGTGGTTCACCTTTAGGACAACATGAGGAACCATCCAGACGTTGTAATAAATAGATGTAATTTATTTTACTCACTGCTCAATAATGCTTAAAAAAAAAATTAATGACTACCCTAATTTATATAAAAGGCCTTATAAATGAAATAGCTATTTTCACAATAATTCACCAAAAATTGTTAATACAATTTCAAGAATTTTTTTTGTTTCAAATGCATTTTTGAATGCATAAATGGATTCAACACTATGAAAAAGCCCCTTGCTGTTTTTAAAAAACAGCGAGTTTGACTAAAGACATAAAATTAGAAATTAGGTTATGAAGAAGGGTAAGGGAATTTATTGATTTTTTT
>APFE031704443.1:0-54872 GCA_000404065.3 Pinus taeda | reverse complement strand
ACTTTGTGCAAAGTAAAAGAACATATAACTTAATAATCCTCACATGTCAAAAAGCCTTCTTTCCTTTTCAACTTGCCAAATCTCATAAATTTGTTCCCATTTCACCTCTGTCGTGTTAGGACCTATTAATGATATATGTATCAATGCATCAAGTGTGTTAATTGATAGTCTTATTATCCTTATATCTTTGATCATTTTTTTCTTAGAGAACCCTCATTCACATGCGATGGTGCTCACTGGTATGACAAGCATTGCTTGCCATAATTTAAGCATATTTGGATACCTAAAGTGCCAATCTTTGTTTGAGAAAATACTTTCCATGCATCTTCCATTAAGAATATTTCTCTATTCAAATAAACCACGTCAATAAATTGATATAATTCTCTTTTACAAGTTGTAATATCAAACATTAGTACATTTTCACCTTCATTACTTGTTTTATGTTGCAAATGTGAAAAAAGTATTTCAAGCCAATGCTTTACACTATTTTCTCTAACATAAATATCTGATGGGTAATGACAAGGACTAAATAAACTTGTTGGATTAAAAGGATGAAGATCTGGAAATCTTGAATCGAAACTCTGAATCAATGCTTGGACATAATTTATTGTAAGTTGTATGCAACTCTGAAGGGAGCCCTCAATGCAAGCTACCATTGGTTCTGACAATTGTTCATCATGGATTGAAATTTACAAAAAATCATGTCTATGGGTATTCCCCTCTTTGTCAACATTTTCAAGGAAACCATCTTTGGAGTCTTTCAAAAATTTAGTAAGATGTAAAACACCTTCTACAAAAGAATTTAGTATACAAAAATATCTTTTAAGAGTATTTAGTGCATGGTTAATAGCTATTCCAAGAAATGTGACATCCACATTATCTTCTTGAAATTTTTTGTTTAAATTATTCAACTCCTTCAAAACATCAGCAAGCATTTTTAAACAAAATTGAATTAAAAAAATCCTTGCCTTATGATACAATGAATTCTTTCTTTCTCTCTTCTACACGCTCAAAATAGAGAGCCATGGAATCCCATGGATTTGAAGAACATGCAAGGATTCTAATTCCATTATCTCTAATAAGGAAATGAGCTTATTATTTCTCTTTGCTAAATTTCCAACCCATGAGTATACCTTGTTTGTTATTTTCTCAACATACAAATACTCATGTATCTTTTTCAAAGCATATGATGCTACAAGTGCTTCAATATGTGAAATGCAATGAGTGCCAATCAAATTTGCTAAATCATTCTTTAGCAGTGTGACAAATCCATTTTCACATCCAACCATAGATGAAGCACCATCAGTCGAAACCGCTATTAGTTTCTCATTTTCCAACTACCTTGTTTCCTTTAAATTAAGAATGGTATCATAAATAGTCTTTCCTTTTCCACTAGGAACAATAATCATTTTCATAAATTGTGTGACTGGAGGGCCCAAACATTTTAAATCTAGATATGTAGAATACACAACAAGGTGTTGTTCGAAACCATTGTCTATACTTTCATCTAATATTATAGAGAAAAAGGGATTTTCTAACACTTTTCTAGTTTGCACCTCTTCAAGATAATTTGATATAGAGTGAATAAATTTAGTAGCTTCTTTTCTATTTATGTAGGAAGAATACTCCACTCGAGAAGGCATTTTAGGCATCTGTAGATGCATTTGAATATGACAAAGATCTTCATAAGTAAAAATTGAAATATCTTTTTTTGCAATAAAATATGCTAACTAAATGTTAGTTCTGACCATTTCCTTATTAGCCTCACTTATAGCCACTATGTCTTCTTTAATGGGATTTTTAAACCTTTCAGTGTCATACAAATTTCTCTGAGTTGATGTTTGATGAATAATGGATTTTGCATGAGTTCTCACAACGTCATATTGAATCGTACTACATCCATCTCCAATACCCCATGGACCTTGAGCCTTGTATTTCTCACAAATTTTACACTTCATATGAGTCTTGTGATATTCAACATTGATACTATACACCCAAGGATGTTTTATCATCCACTCTTCTCGGAATTCACGTTTTGAGAAGGCCTTCCTTCTCGAACTACTAGATCCACCATCGTGTCCTTCCTTTTTATTGCCAAGAATTTCTATATCAACAAAATACTCTTCATTCATATCTTCATTAGCATCATCATTCAAATGAGGTATATATGGAATATATTTAACATTATAAGTCTTTGATGTTTTAAAATATACATAAAAAAAATTTGTTGATTGACCTTTCCTTTTTGGAGGCATTTCTATTTAAATAATTTACTTACATGCAAAACAATTACAATAAATCACAATAATAAAATAAAGAGTGAAGGATTGATAGTCATTACATAAGCAAAGATGTCAAGATAATAAGGTGTAATTACTAAAGAATAGCACATTCCACCTTGAAGTGTATATGAATGTGGAATGAATTTTTTTATCTATTTGTAATAGTAGAATTTTATTAGTCACTCAAATTACATTTTGGTAATTTATGATGATAAAATCCCTTCAATAAATATGATATTTATTATGGTTCATTAGATTTCTTTGTTTTGATGAATGCTCCTTAAAAAATTACTAGACACTACCTATAGTACAATGATTATTTACTATAAAATAGATACACTACTTATAGTACAACAAGTAGATCAATAATAAGTCAATTCAAAAAAGCAACTTCAAACCTTATTTTTATGGAACCTTAACCTATGTAAAATAACATAAAATTTTAAAATTCTTATGGAATTTAATATTCTTACACCTATAAGAAATCAAATTAAGTTAAATATATGTTTGTTATTAATAAATTTAACATAAAATATTTAAATTAGAATATATTAAGTATTAAGATAAGTGAAAATAAACTAAATATATAAAGTTAAATATGTGCTAATTATTAATTATTATTATTAAATTGAGTGTAATAGTAAAATAGATGGAGAATATATAAATATATAAAATTAGTGTAATTTCAATCATAGTTTTATTATTTTTAATGGTACAATAAAAACAATAAAAGTATTAATGCCACACATCTAACTAATAAGGTAGCTTATAGTAAAATAAAATTTGTCTATATTAATAATAATCTATGAATTACGAAAATAGACGAGGAAGGTGGCTCTGCAACTAGGGCTGGCGCTGACAATTCTCTGAGATGGCGCAGACAAGCACGACTCAGCAACCTCTGAAGGCCTGATCTCCTGATCTTGACAGAGAGACACAGGCATATCGATAAAATGTATGGAACCCCTGCAGGGGGGGGCCTCCAAGCCCTCCCCCATGTCCAATACCTCGCCGCTGGGGAGAACGGGGTCAATAATGTTTGGCTCGATCCATGCAGATGGGGATAACAATGAGAAGACGCAATAGCATACGCCCAACGCACCTGACAGTCACGCAGACAAGCGCAGTGAAACACCGCGAGGAAAAGATAAGACAGGGGAAAAGACCACGATTACCTCGAGCACATGCAAACCAATAGCAGCAGAAAGACCCAAGATAGAACTGCCTGGTCAGAAGATTAATGAAAGAATCCAATACATGAAAGATCATGCACTCATAGGAAAATTTATAAGCTTCTGGCCAACAGAAAAAGCATTATATGGTTGGATCGCTGCCAAATGGAAACCCAAGGGCCACATAACACTGCAGCTAGGGCCAAATGGATTCTTTACTGTGATATTCTTGTGCCTAGAAGACAAGTTCAGAATCATGGATGAAGGGCCATACTTTTTTAACTCAGCAGGATTGTATCTAAGGGACTGGGTAGCATGATTTAACCCGGACAAGGAAGATCTCTCATGGGCTCCAGTGTGGATCAGAATGTACTCACTTCCAGAGTAATATTGGGATGAAGGGCTGCTCAAAGACATTGGAAATGGACTGGGGAACTACATAAAAGCAGCTGAAGAAACGAAGCTCCAAAGATACACTTCCTACACCCGCATCTGTGTCTTCATGCGCCTGGATAAAGCCCTTCCAGATTCGGTAATTCTCTCTCATGATGATTATGAATGGATTCAGCCCTTGGATTATGAACATGTACCTTTTTGCTGTCGCAAATGTCATGCTCACGGGCATCTCTTCAAGGACTTCCCGCTAAATGCCAAAGCCTCTGATTCTGATCCCTCCAATCTGCATGCCCAAGAAGGTTTCACCAAAGTCCCTGGCCGCAAGCGAGCGCATAAAAAACCCTCCTCCGGGAAAAACACTAGCAAGAGATGGCTTCTATCCCTTCCACAAATAATAGCTTTGAAATTCTCGTACAAGCCACAGAAGAGCAACCCTCTAGCTTGGAGCATAGCTCGATGCCTCTCGCCTCCACTCCAATCATTCCCCCTCCAGAGTCCTCTCCTGCATCTCGTCTCCCCAGGGATGATGCCGCAACCCCCAAAAAGAGCCAAAAAGGATTTGATGGGAATGCAAAGGAGTGGAGGGAACCACTTCTAAATCAGGCAGAACTCGCATAGCAAGCTCGAAACACCCTGAAGGAACTTCTTAAGCCATGGAGACGGATGACCTGCAAAATCAGTCCTGGCAACTAGCGCTTATCTCAAAGGAAAGAAGTCAAGTGCAGCATATGGAGGAAGAACCAGAGAGCATAGATCTAAAAGGGCTAGACATTTTTGGATTGGAGCAAGCATGTAGAAAAAAGGAGTATGACAAAATTCAAGAGCACCAGCTCAGTACTCTGGAAACAATACTATCTAGAGCATATCAGCAACAACAATTGGGCATACAACCAGGGAGCCAATGGGATGGTAACCTCCTTCCAAAGGATTCCAAAAAGAGAGGGAGAAAGATAGATCTACAGAGAACTATAGCAGTAGGTAAAATCCTGGTCGACTTAGGCTGATATGTTAAATTGACGAACTACTATAGGCCCACTCCACACAGTGAACAATGAAGCTCACCTCATGGAATGTAAGAGGGCTCAATAGCCCTGGGAAACTTAGAATGATTAAAAATATGATAAGGCAGGAACAACCCCAGATTTTTTTCCTGCAGGAAAATAAATGCAAAAATAACACCCTGGGAAGTATCCTCTCAAAAGCTTGGCCAGGATGTCACACAGTGGAAGTGGATGCATCCGGCGCTTTTGGAGGTTTAGGGATCGCATGGAATACACAAACAATATTGTTGTCAAATTTCCATGCATCCCACAACCTCATCCAGCCAACATTTCATATAATTGGTACCAACATACATGGTCACCTGACCAATGTCTACTTCCCGCAGGATGCTCCCAATAAAATTGCTCTTCTAGACACCATAGAAAACCTCAACTCCAACAGAGAGCATTCTCTCTGGCTCATAGGCGGAGATTTCAATATGATCACCAAGTTAGAGGAAAAGAGAGGAGGCCGGGCCAAGCTGGATCAGGAAATGGATCACTTCAAAGATTTCATCCACAACAATATGCTCATCAACATGCAAACTCCCAATGGCATGCACACCTGGACCAATCGCAGGACTGGGAGGTATCAAATAGCATCGAAGCTCGACAGATTCCTCATTACGGACAGCACAATTCATCTAGGAGGCAACCTCTCAGCATTCATTCTCCCACACTCCAGTTCTGATCACTGGCCCATACCGCTCCAATGGCAACGACCAGGCAACTCTACTAGACGTCCTTTCAGATTTGAGGCATGCTGGTTATCCCATCCCGCTTTCAAAGACTTCATCAAACAATCTTGGAACAACTTCTCGGCCCCAGCAGGATCAAGAATGTTCCAATTCCAACAGAAACTCAAACATTTGAAAGCCCAAATCAAAAGATGGAATAAGGAAACTTTTGGCAATATCTTTCAAGCCCAACAAAACCTCAACAAGGAAATGAGGGATCTCCAGCAACATATAATAACATAGGGGTATAGGGAAGGAACTCTGGAAAGGGAGAAACACAATCAAAATCAATTAGAGGAGAGAAACAAGCAGGAAGAGATTCTCTGGAAGCAAAAATCCAGAATCAGATGGCTGAGAGAAGGCGAGAGAAACACCAAATTCTTCCACAGAACTACTATTCAAAGAAGAATGCACAATACTATCTCCTTTATACAAAAGCAAGGAGGGGCAAGAGTGGAGGACCATGCCGAGATTGAATAGGAATTAATCAATTACTTTCAGGATGTTCTACAAGAACCTCAAATTGACAGAAGGAATGCTATAGAAAAGATTACTCAACATGTGCCAAAAGTCATCACAGAAGACCACAACCAACTCCTTCTCCGACCTGTATTGCCAGAGGAGGTGGACTTAGCCATGAAACAGCTCAAGGAAGGCAAAGCACTGGGGCCGGACAGCTTCTCCACCACCTTTTTCCACTCATTCTGGGAGCTCATTAAAGAGGAAGTATGGCAAGTAGTTGAGGAATCTCGATCTCTTCATTGGCTGCTGCCAGCGCTCAACTCAACTTTTATTGCTCTCATTCCCAAAGAAGATGGCGCTACCACTTCGGATAAATTTCTCCCAATTGCACTTTGCAATGTCATCTACAAAGTCATCTCTAAAGTCATTGCAAACAGGCTGAAGCCACTGCTACCCCTGCTCATATCGCTGGAACAATCTGGGTATGTTGAAGATAGACAAATAATGGACGGCATTATCCTCACTCATGAAATCATACACTCCCTCAAGATTTCCAATCAGGCAGGTATGATTCTCAAGATTGACCTCTCCAAAGCTTTTGACAAATTAAGTTGGACTTACATTCAAAAAATGCTAAATGCCTTTGGTTTTTCACTTATGTGGGTGCATTGGGTTCAAAGTTTAATCTCCTCCACTTTCTTCTCCATCCTCATAAATGACATCCCCTCATGACCTTTCAGCCCCTCTAGAGGTATCAGGCAAGGGAACCCTCTTTCTCCCTTCCTTTTTGTTTTGATGGCAGAAGGGTTGGGGAGACTCATCAAGCATGCCCTTCACTCCCAGCTTTTGAAAGGAATCTCCATTCATAATACCCCTGCTACCACCCATCAGCAATTTGTGGATGACAATATGCTCTTTGGATACCCATCAGCACAAGAAGCTACCATCTTTAAAGCCCTTTTGAATGACTTCTCTGATGCCTCAGTTACAAGCATCAACAAAGCCAAATCACAAATCTTTTTCTTTCATACGCCTCCCATCATTCAACGTGCCATTGCCCGCATTCTAGGTTTCCCCATAGCCACCCTGCCCTCCAATTACCTTGGTGCCCCTCTCATTGATTCTGCCATTAAGCATGCCTCTTGGTGCAGACTCTTAAAGAAGCTGGAATCTTGCCTCTCCTCATGGACTTTTAGAGCACTGAACATATCCAGTAGATTAGTCCTCATTAAAGCAGTTCTTTAGGCAATGCCCCTCTATCTCTTCTCAATCCTTGCAGCACCTAAATGGGCTCTCAAAAGAATCAGAGATATTCAGCGCAACTTCTTGTGGGGAACTCATGGAACAAATCGTAAATGGGCCCTTGTCAATTGGAATACTGCATGCAAACCCATGGAAAAAGGAGGGTTAGGTCTGAGAGACCCAAGTCATAGCAATGAAATCATGGGTGCGAGAATATGGGGGCAATGGCTCACAGCACCAAAGAAGCCCTGGGGGGTCATCTGGAGAGCCAAATATGCTAACCACAGACCAATGGAGGAGCTAATCAGATTCACCACTGTTGAGAAAGGCTCATTGATGTGGAATGTGGCCAGTCAACACTTCTCACTGATCCAACATCATATTTTTTGGGAGATTAGAAGTGGTAACACAACTCGTTTCTGGACGGATGCTTGGAATCAACTTCCCAGGCTTGACAACTTTCTTAACATCCAGCCCAACAATGATTGGGAGGAACAACAAAAGGAAATGGTCCAACAACAATGGTCACAGGAGATCAACCAAGGCTACAGACAATGGAAGCACCCTGACAGACTGATAAGAAATATCGACAACCAGACAAGAGAAAACCTGGAAAGAGAACTCCAAAAACGAAGAATTAGATACACTGAAGGTAAAGACTTACTCAGATGGGGATACACCCCGCGGGGATCCTTCACCAAGAAAGAAGCCTACAAAATCAAGTGCCAAGATGATACGCCTCAGGATCCCATCTGGGGAAGGGTCTGGACTCCGGGCATTTGGCCCAAAGTCTCTATCTTCCTGTGGCTCACTGGGCATTGCAAAATTTTAACTTGGGACAATTTAAGAAAAATCAAAATATAGGGGCCCTCCGTATGCCCCAACTGTCATTCTCAAGAGGAAACGATACAACACCTCTTGGATTCCTGCTCTCTAGCCAACCATCTGTGGGAGAAAACTAGTTTCAGATGTCAAAGAAACTGCCGACCATCTGAGGACATTATCAACTCCATTTGCCTCTGGCACCAAAGTCCCTACAAAAGCGCTATCCTAAACCATCTCTGGAGAATCATACCTGGCCTCCTCACCTGGACTGTATGGAAAGAAAGGAACAAGCGTATTTTCAAGGACCAAAGCACTCCATCAGAAATCATTTGGGACAAGTTCGACAAGAACCTGGAAGAAACTTTGGTGCTTAAAACGTGGCTTCCGGATGACTTTCCCACGCAGGCTAATGAAAAAACAATATGGGACAACTGGAACCTCCAACTTCAGCAAGGAAGCACCAAATGCAATCCTAAAGGAAAAACAAACAACAGCACGCATCATTGGCTGCACCCCCCAAGATATAGATATAAACTTAACTTTGATGGAGATTCTAAAGGTAACCCAGGGAACGCAGGCTTCGGCGACATTTTTAGAGATCATAAGGGTTCTCCTCTCTTAATCTACTTCGGCAATATAGGATGGGACACAAATAACTCAGCTGAACCAGAGGGTCTCTTGCAAGGAATACTCTTAGCTCAACACCATGACTTCCAGCCTTTGGAGATTGAAGGAGACTCCCAACTCCTCATCAACATGGCCAAACAATTGTTCAATGGAGCTCATGCAAATAAAATCTCCACTAGCTGGAGACTCGAGGCCAGATTGGAAGCCATAGAAAACACTCTCAACACCAACAGGGCTATCATCTTCAACCATGTCAAGCGGGAAAGCAACAAGGTAGCGGATCTCCTTGCCAATCTGGGAGTTGAAAACAGGCACCCTCTCCTCGCAGGGGACCTAGATATAATTCAGAATCATGAACAGAAACATGAATGCAACATTCTGGTCCAAAAGGAAGCAAACTCCCCAGATGCGAGTGATTCATCGAGCAACTAGGAGGATGGGACTGGGGTGGAGCAGAGCCGAACGACACCTACTAGCTCCACACCACTTGGCCAACGACAAGACGGGTTTATTATAGCGGAAGGGGCCATCACATGGCTTCGCGCACTAGGAAGAAGGAATGTACAGTCGAGAAGGGGAATGGACCATCGCCTCCGCATGCTTCAGGGCTAGCTGGCCTTCGGCTACATTTAATGCAACAGTAATGGCGGAGGAAAACCGAGGTGAAGCAGTTGAAGTTAAATCTGGGAACAGATATGGACTCGATAGGAAGCTCCATAAGCATCGTTGGTTGGGAGGAGGTGGGTTATGGGAGGCTGTTGGGCTTTGCTGGGTTTTTGAGACGCACCCTCCGCCTGCTCCATATCTATTTTGTTCGCATATCATAGAGTATCTGTGCGCTCTCTCTGCTCCCCTTCCTGTCATGGTGCGGCAGCGATTAATTAGCAGAAGGGGAGGCTCGAGAGGTGGTAGTTCTCGACAGCAGGCCAGGAGGCGAAGCTCCTCGAGCTCTCCCTCCTCCTCAGCGGATAATCCTCACTACCCCAACACGAGGAGTGGACGGGGTCGCGGGGGCCTTCGCTCAGCTCCCTTCCCTCTGCCCCAGCATCCCTCCCCCCATACCATGCTCTTCCACTTTCGCAACACTCTTAATCAACCAGTCATCACTACCACCATTTCCATCTCATTCTCTGAGGAAGCGGCTCAGAACACCCAGGGGCCCTGCTCTGGAAGTGCTACATTTCAGGTGGAACCCAGTCAAAACAGAGCCTAATAGAATATGAGCACAGACATGGAAATTGAGCACGGAGAGCAGCCCAAGCAGAAAAGGAAGGGGCAATGCGGAATAGGCGTGAGGATTCAGAGCCTCAGCGTGCCTCGCCAGCCAAGGAGATGAACACGCTGAACGAGGAGGAAGCGCAACAAGAAGAAGGTGAAGGCGAGCAACCTCAGCTGGGCAACCATGAAAATTAGGGCTACCTGATAGTGGAGGAACCAGCCACGGAGCTCATTATTCCCAATGCCAAGTGGCACTTCTTTTAACATCTGGCTTCACTTCTGTTTTGTCCATGTAGGCGCATCCAGTAGGATGAAATGCTGGTATTTTGTTGTCTTGTTAGTTCTGTTTAGAAAACTGAGGAAAGTGTTCAATGACGTCCCATTTCTTTTTGTAATTTCGGCTCTATCAGACTGGTTTCCCCTCTGTTGGGGCAATCTTAGAACTAGTTCTCCGGCAAGCTGAGATAGGCTGTATTCACTTACAGCCAGAACTAACTCTGTAAATAGCTTTTTTCTTTATTAATAGATTAACCATACTTAGCAAAAAAAAAAAAAATCCATGAATTACCAATAGCATTATGGTTATTCACTTTCAAAAGAACATGGCGTAATTCGTTAATTTAAATTGCAATGAAATGTTGGACTATGGTTTTTCAACAAATATATAATTTACCATTATACATGACTGTAAGTTCCATAATCCGGCTGGCAACTTCATGTTTATTGGTGTGATTTAATGTATAACCTTATATTTTATTAACCTTCCATAAATGTTTAAGTGTTATGGCAATTATGGCCATACCGCCTCCTTTCAACCTTACATTAATACCCTGGTTGTCATATGCCTAGGGTTATGCATGGTTCGACTACCAAGGAGCCTCCAGTTGGTACCCTGGTTGTCGCATGCCTAGGGTTATGCATGGTTCGACTGCCAAGGAGCCTCCAGTTGGAATCCTTCTGTGGGAATATGCATCAGTTCTATGGTGCAGATGCCTCTTCCAAATCCAACGGTCGTGGTGTTAGATCCTGGTACATTGTGTGTCTTGAGGTGATCTCCCAGGGTTGTCGAGCCGCGAGTGTTAGTCCGTTGAGTCCTCAAATGGTTCACTTCTGTCTTTCTCTGTTATGGTTCTCTACCCGCTGCTTTACCTCGCCACAGTTTGCCTTTGATCAAGCTGCCCACTTCTGGTTGCCTTTGAAATTGGTTCTTTTCAGTGGTATAACACGATGTGCACTGAGACACAGTCTCTGTTTCCAGGAAGGGTTTCCATCTTGGATAGTCTCTTCAAGTAAGCGCATATTCGTTTTAGGTGTTAAACTTAAATATTTTATGAGTTTTATAGCTTTTCTCTTGTTTTGTCATCACATACTCATCTTGTTTTCTACTTGAATGTGCAGCCCTGGTTGGCTGTGGTGTGGGTCCTCGGAGTCATGCCGAATTGCGGTTGGGTCTACTAGTTTCTTGGTGCCCACTACGAGGTATGTGTTTGTTTTTCGAACTAGGCTAGGGATATTAGTTAACATCCTTCATCCGTGAACTGGACGGAATACTATCCCTGTGATGTATTTTTAAAAGGTTTCTCTGGCCTAAGGCTGAGGGTTTCATTATAATAACTCAAAGGGACTGGGCCGAACTCAGAGGAATAATTCCTTGTTTTCAGACTTTTGGTTTTGGTTATGAAATTGCAATATTGTTGCCAAGAATGCGCTTGTGTTAAGTTATTGATCTATTAAAGCCATGATACTAGGGTTTCTGTGATAGGCATTAAGGGCATGAGGCCCAACGGCAGCAGAGTACATACTCATCTATTCGTGGGTGGTGGGAGATAGATATTAAGACCCTCATTCTTATGAAAAGTGGGAGACATGGGCGGGAAATAGCAGGAAACGGTGGGCTAGGCCATCTTAAAATGGAAACAAGACCGCTAAAACCACCGAAACGTTTTTGGTGTAGAGGCCGAAAATCTTTTTGGCGCTAAATTGTTTTAGTTTTTATATGTTGGGGCTTTCACTATTATTTTGCAAAGGAACTCGAAGCTGAGCTAGAAGTTTCAAGGAAGACAGCAAAGGGTTTATTTTCCACAGGTATTTTCCATTCAATTTGATGTATTTCCCTTGCAAAGATGTTGGCATTGGTATTATTTTCCTTGCGTAGCTGTATTCATTGGTATAGCAGTAGGAATTGGGATTGTTTTGAACAGTCTCCTCAGCTGTGACTACTTTTTCAAGAACAGATTCGTCCATACTAGAACAAGGAACACATCATTACTATCGGTAAGGTTGGGCTTGTTTAATGGAGTATTGAAATCATTATAGCAAAAGGAACACATCATTAATATTAATACTAGGGGAACTAGAACAGAGTCAAGGCATTCCCAAACTAGCGAACACATCAATATTGCCTTCAAAACTGTTTGAAGAATCAACAATCTCTTGAGCCGCGTCTGGTTCTGTTTCTTTATAATTACATGAACAACTTAATTTTTGCTTTGAAGTATCGTTCTCTATTTGTGTGTAGACATGAATCCAATCAACCTTGTAATGAGATGACTCACCTGCATGCTGGGAAACACTAGGCATTGGCTCATACATACTAGAGATAGTATCCACTTTCGAACCATGCAATTCATGAAGGCCATAAAACTATTTGTCATTGTTTGGACTCTGAATAATGAAATTTGTCTTCATGAGCTTCATCCTCAATAGCTGAGTTATGAGGTTGCAGACCAACATCTGAAACTCAAATATTCTCATAAGCTTCTTGAGGTTCATCGTATGATGAATGAATCAGTTGATGATCTCCAAATTTCAAAGAAACTACATTAGACAACATGGGACAGCCATCATTTTGGCTACTGTTATAATTCCTATGTGATTTTCGTTCTTCATCATCGTGAGTTTCACTTTTTTAAACCTATTCAATTTGCTCTTCTTTTTCAACTACATGATCTTGATATCTTTCAATTGCATCTGAATTCTTAAACCCATACTCGTGAGTTTCATTATTAACAAGTGAGATGGGATTTTCCTGAACAGAAGTAGCTGAAATGTACTATATGGTGCATTCTTCACCATCTCGAACTTCATTGGATGATGCCTCCTTTCTAAATAACAATTCTTTCTTATCAATGAAAAATTGTCTCCTTTCTAATTAAGACAAGAAAAGGAATTTTCTTTATGTATCCCATGGAGTATGACCTTTTATATGCAATTGTGTCTTATAACATGATAGTGTTGCACCCTAACCCAACATACAACATTGTAACATTCCTAGTTCCTTTGGGTGTGTTTTGAGAAATGAGCTCATCCTTTTATGAAAATGCACACCCCATTGGCTCATTGTTATATATTTCAACTTCTGTACAATAAATGGCCACATTGAGTCACTTGATATCCACCATTCTAGGAGATGCACTGGGATGATCTTTTGCTTGGATATGTGATCATGTGTTTGGCACTAGACACTAATTTGTTAGCATGAAATAGGTTCGAGAGGGGTGTTATGGAGATATGATTGATTCTCCTCTGAACATCTCAAATCTGCACAACTCTGCGCATAGGTATAATACCAAGCCATGATATTTGTAGCTTAGGTCTTTGAGAAGTATGAGGCATGAAATTGGCATTATTTGGTTTAATCCCACACCAACATTTACTCATGAATTGATGAAACCAGAGCTCATGGGCATTCACTGCATTTTCATTCATTTGAATTCACTTATTCCATGTGTGGTTAACTATATTGGAGGGTTAAACATAATTCTGAGTTTTTATACCCTCTCTGCCACCAACGCTCTACATTATTTTATGTCTTTTCATTTTCCAAGCATATTTTAGGGTTCTTTATTGCATATTGGTGCTCTTCTAAGGCAGCACACCATATCGCTTCATCTACCATAATAATTTGTTGGACTCTGATTAGTAGTTTCCATGCATGCTTAATATGCTTCATATGCATTGCTTTTCAAATGTTGATTTCACAGTTTAATATAAACTGGTGATAATTTATTTAAATATTTTATATACAAAATGATGCTCGTTTGTTAGGAACACTATTTATTTTTTGAGCATCATAAATGGAACCTCATTGGTTTCAATCCATAATTATAGAGAGTCACCCAACCAGACTTTCATTTAATTTTCTAAAATCTCTCACTTTAATCCAACTTCCAAATGTTGTTATATAAATGAACGAACAGACACTAACTGTGGCAGCAGACTATCTTGAGGCATTATCTGGGTAGCGAATCATCCCTAAGACATTATCTGAGGCATTGGCCTATCTCTAAGGCATTATCTATAGCAGCACATTAAATTTGAGGCTTCACTATGGCAACAATATATCTATGAAGTAATTCTGAGATAGAAAGGTACCTCCGAGGCACTGTTGATGATAACAGATCATCCCTGAGGTATCAATTGTGGCAGCAAACCACCTATAAGGGATTGTTTGTGGCAACGAATCACCCCTAAGGTTTTTATGTGGTAGCAAATCATCTTGAGGTATGATCTGGGGTTTTGAGGCAAGCAAGGTCTGGCTTGGAGTTGATTGTGGCTGCAATGAGATAGTGAAGTAATTTTTATAGGCATCAAGGAGATATTATACAAAGATTACTTTGCATTATGTGACAACAATTTAAGACAGTGCATTACCCTTTGTAATATAATCCAGAGAACTCCTCAACGAAATTAGTATTACATTCATAGAAGTTTAAACCAACATATTTTAGAATAATTTTATGGTTTTACACGTTGTCATATCTTTCAACATTTATTTATGTAATGATCCTAACTAGTATCCACAAACTTTTCTTCGCAGATTTCTATTACATTATTCTATACAAAATGGCAGACCAGGTATTTATGTTGCTTTTGGTATTTGTATTATTTATGTTGTTAATTTATTTAGAGGTTGGATTTGTTTTTAGAAATAACTTTAAAATGATACTTCAAAATTTTGTTTGTGACTAGTTAAATGCTTGTTGGAACACTCTCATAAGCTTGCCTCAAAGTGTTGGACAGATCTTCAATGCTCACTCAACACATATTTGGTGTTACCGATTCTATTTTCTTATCAGTTTTTTGATCAAGGCTTTCTTATTTTTATGTTATTATGTGTTTTTTTAAGAATGTACCCATGGGTGTTACAGATGCTACTATGGGGGATTCAATGATATTCACTACTTTTATGGAAATGTTAACAAATGCACGAGGGCAAGATGCTATTATGATGATGCATGAGGTAAACTTGAATACTGTCTTTTATATGTTCAATTATCTTATATTCCTTATTATATTATGCTAATTTATGTTTGTGGAATGCAGGCAATCGCTAAAGTCATTCCAACCCCTATAACACCTTATAAAACATCTAAGGTAATGATAGTCGTAAAACTTGATCAATATTTTTGTGCATTTAGTTAACTTATTTCACTATATATATTTATTAATATTTGTGTTTTTACTAAGCGTGCATTTTGTTGGCATGCAGGATTCATTTATTGTATGTGGATTCATTTGTTGTATGTAGATTACCTGGTCCTAATAGTTAGTTTAAAAAACTGTATCCCATGGTGCAATAAGAAACTGGCAAGTGAACTTGACATGTATTATTTCTTGGTCTTGGAGGTTTGGCTGAGTTGAGGTGAGCTGGTCCTCGAACACGGGTAAGTAAGCAATTGAGATTCTGAAGAAGTTTAGGATAATGGACAATAAACCCTAGGCTACTTTTATGATACATATTTTGAAGTTTTCAGTAGATTCAGATTCAGATTTGGTTGATTCGTCAATGTACAAAAAGTAGATAGGTTCCCTAACATGTATGGTAGACTTTAGCAGTGAAATTGCTATGTGGATGAGATCCCAATACATTGTCCTAGTCATCGTAGCTGTATAATGCACAGTTGTACCGTTGTAACACTAACATAGGCACCAGAAGCTATGCTACTAGAAAGGATTAAAAGTAAAGTAGGATGCTAAGACCTTAATGTCTTTGCATGTCAAACACTATGCTGATACTTATTTCATTATTTACTTTTTAACCATCATATGCTGACCATTTTCGATGATGCTAAATTGAATGCTATTTTTCCTGTTTCCTAGGGCATATTACGAGAGATCCTAGAAGAGTTACTGGCTGCCACGAAAAGAGCCAAGGGAGACCTAAAGGTGGTGAACTAAGTGCTTCCTATGTTCATGTTACATGCTTGTATTTTTTCCACTTAGCATCTCAGTTTTTAACTTCCTGTAGTCTTGTTTAGGAGGCTAAACATCCTTTTGAAAAGGTTGTCTTGGATGGCCGACAATTGGCTTTAGAGGTAATTACAGCTTTGTCAAGTCTGTATTAATTATGCCTTGGACATGGAATAAAAGTAAAACTAGGTATGCTGGTGAAATGAACAAAATAGTTTTGACTGTGTGCACTTACAGATCAGTGCGAATTCAGTTTATGGGTTTACTGGTGCCACTATTGGGCAATTGCCCTATTTGGAGATTTCGTCAAGTGTGACGAGCTATGGTAATTTCACAGTTCTTCCATGGAAAAAAACATTAAATCCATGGACACCTTGATTCTCCCCTTGTTTTTCCTAGTTGTAATGTTATTGGTGTTCTTTTACTTACAAGATAGAGATGCTTGCAATCCTCTCTTATTCTATATATGCATGTATCAGCCATTCACATTGATTACTTTTGGGCATCAATTATATCCATGTAATTCTTTTCTTCCTCCTAGCATAATGTTTTGGGTATGAACTGTAATTGACAATCTTGTACAAATAAGATCGAGTTCTTGAATTGCATTAATTAGTCATGTGTACTTGTACAACTAAGATGATATGCTTAGGCCCTCTTATTATATTTTGATTACAAGTCCAGTTTGATCTTTTGACACATTCTCTATTCCATCAGACAATATCGATTTTACATATTGTTTTAAAATTTCATATCATTAATCATCTCATTTTTTTTCCACCTGTGAGGCCATCAAATGATAGAGCATACAAAGAGGCTAGTTGAAGAAAGGTTCACAATAGTTGGTGGTTACCAATACAATGCTGAGGTAGGCTATTATTTAGCAACTAAAGGCATTTGTAACCTTTGAACTGGATCAGTAATGACAGGAAGCACACTTGTTGTATTGGTGATAGTCCAAGTTCTTGAAATCATAATGGGTGATCTGATCCTAACCAAGATTTCTACTGTAAAGCTTGATATTATATTTTTATATTTGAATCTAGGTTGTATATGGAGATACAGATTCAGTTATGATACAATTTGGTGTACCAAATATAGAAGAGGCCATGATGCTAGGGAAGGAAGCCTCAGATTATATTAGTGGTACATTTACAAAGGAACAGTGTCAAGAATTTTAAATATTCGTGAAGCCTCTAGAGTTGTTAATTATGTTTTTGTAGGGATGAATGTTTTAATATCACCTTTCTTTTTAAAACTAATCTTCTTTTGACATTCCACTTCCATGAGATCTTTGTAAATATGCACAGGACAAGATGATCAATTATGACCAGTTATGCTTTTCTGTGGCTTATCTGCATCTGTTTGGTGCATCTTTGGCATCTAATCAGTGTGTTATTTAACATATGCTTTATGCAGCTTATTAAACTAGAATTTGAAAAAATATACTACCCATACCTTTTGATTAGCAATAAAAGATATGTTGGGTTGTTGTGGACAAAGCCAGATGCTTATGACAAAATGGATACTAAAGGTGAAAAACCTGATCTTTTTGTTTCAAATACAGGCCTTAGTGTTTGTGAAGGCTCAAAATGCTCTTAGAAAAATAATTTATTTGATGCCTTCTTAATTATTAAATATTCTTGATATTTTAAATATTTTAGAAGTATATACTATATACCTAGTTGGGGCAGGCCATGGAAGTTTCCTTTTTAAGTTTGTCATGTTTCTTCTCCCTACATTCTGTACTTGGAAGGGATTCAATCAATATTTACTGCTAGCAATGGGAGGAAGAAGTGTCAAGGGAGGCTCTTATACAATTGAAGAGAATAAAAACATGACAATATATAATATATCTGCATTTTTAATCTCATCCTGAGAAAAATTGATTACTATTTAGCTACGGTAGAAGCAGATGTTTGTAGGTCATATCCTTTATCAAGGCTATCAGCATATTCTTAAGGGCATTGTTGTTTTCCTGTGCTAACAATCTCTTTGTTGAGTCAGGGTCTGACAAAGACTGGAGATGACTCTGCAGTCAAGGCAGCACACGTGGAACTAGCTGAGTGCATGGGGAAGGTAAATACTGGAAATAACCTCTCAGAAAAAGTATAATGAATGGTGCAATGCCTTCTGTTTCCATCTCAATCCTATCTATCGATTTTTATTACTGCAGTGCATCTAAAGACTCTTTGTAATATTTTTCTTTTTATTAACAATGAGTCCATTGTTGGATTTTTTAAATTGATGTCGTGTTTTAAAGCCAAGTTGCCCCTGGTTTACAAAGGGATGTTGCAACTACTCCAACTGTGGGTGATCGTGTTCCATATGTCATCATAAAGGCTACAAAAGGTGCCAAGGAAATAATTAACCCCTTCTGTGCTCAGCATAAGTCTCGATTGCACTAAAAAATGGTTATTTTAATTATTTTGTTATGTTTTATTTGGAGGCATAATTTATAGAGGGATTATGGATATAATGACTAATGTGTTTACTTGGGCTCAGGCATATGAGAAATCTGAGGATCCAATTTACGTACTGGAGAATAACATCCCTATTGATCCACAATATTATCTGGAGAATCAACTGAGCAAGGTCAAAGACCAAAGCATCATCACTTGCAGTTTATGCTCTTTTTGAAAATTTCACGAGTGTTTCAAATATATCTTGATAGATAGTAATTATTTCCAGCTAATTGTTTTTTATTAGTGCCTGTTTTTGCTCTGTAGCCGCTATTGAGAATATTTGAGCCCATTTTGAAGAATGCAAGCAAGGAGCTTCTTCATGGTAGTCACACACAAGCAGTTTCCATATCAACTCCTTCAAATAATGGAATTATGAAATCTGCCAAGAAACAACTCAATTGTATTGGTTGTAAAACACCTATCAGGTATTTAGTTAATACAAGTAGAGGGTGTCCTGCATGCGGTTTCCTTGCTTAACTATTATTTCAGTTTGGCGCTTTAGAGAGCTACTAGGGTTCATCTTTTTGATGTGGAAAAATCTATGAGGTTGCATGATTCCATGCCTGCTCTCCTTGCAAGACACTGTCTAGCTTTCTTATAATAAGAATGTTTGGTTAGGTTGCTTCATACTGAAATTCATGATCTTACCTGATTTCATGTTGCCATTGCAGCAAAGAAGATCAGACACTTTGTTCACATTGCAAAGGAAGAGAAGCAGAATTGTATCAGAAAACAGTTGCAAATGGTAAGCTGGTATTCTAATACCATTACTCTTTATTTGGAGAATTTAAAGTAGGCCTTGTGTCTATTGTTCTCACCTAGATTTTCTATCATATGACACTAATATTTGATCAATGTCAGTGAGGGAATTAGAAATGCTCTTTGGTAAACTGTGGACACAATGTTAGTAGTGCCAAGGCTCTCTGCACCAAGATGTTCTTTGCACAAGGTTTTTGAATGCTATATTTAAAGCATTACATTTTCATAACATGATTTAAATTTAAATTATGGATGTATTTTGTAACATTTGTGTGATCATGTATTTGTTTTTAATTAATAGGATGTTTTTTTTATTTTTACAATTACTATCTCTTTTATACTTACATTGATGTCCTATCCTTATTGCAGTCGTGACTGCCCAATATTTTATCGTAGGAAGAAAGCTCAGAAAGACCTAACTAAAGCAGAGGTGTAACTAGAGTGCTGGCAGTTTTGAGGATGTTGCCTGTGTAGCTTGTAATTTTTTGTATTATCAGATATTTTTGTTTTCCTGAATTTTCTCTAGTGTATCTTTCTTTGATTTAATGGACCAGGGAATTTATTTGGTCCCTGAATCAGGATGTGCATGGTTTATTTATTGTACAGTAATTGTCAAGTCCTTGTTATTTAATGTTAACTAGTGCGGTATATCTTTTCTCCTTGCAAATGAGATGGAGAAAAAGTCAAAATGGGTACATACTTCCCAAGGCACACCCTAAATGCAATGTGCACACATATCCCACATTTTAGGAGAGCACACACTATAAAACATAGATTTGCAGGCTTAGATATGTATATCCATACATGCATATAGTTGAATGGATGGATGGATGGATAGGTAGATAGAGATGGATACACAGATAGATTGGCAGGAGCAAATCTGAGCCAGAGAAGGACGCAAAAGGACAGGCATTACGCACAAAGAAGCCATCATATTTCTCCCTCTTTCAACAATTTATGCTAATTTGAAAACTTTACTGGTCATTGCATGATTGCACCCGTCAAATGAATAATCTGATGATGATTTGACAATTATACCAAAAAATTAAAGGGTATATATTAGAAAGGCCCTTGGAACATTTCTCCCCATCCTCAAAGCAGATTTAGAGTCGCGTATGTCATCTTCATGATACTAATTAGAATGCTTAGATGACCAACCTTAGCAATCATGATTCACAATGATCATGAATAGAACTGAACCAACCATCTATTGATTTGCATATCAATATTTTTTTGGCTTGTATATTGGATATAAATTTCCTTGTGATGCTTTGCTCAACAAAAGTCATGCTACCACTCATATCTTTGGGTATTTTCTAATGAAGTGTGCTACTTGAAGCATAGATTTTCCGGCTTTCAACTTCTTGTGCACAAGAACATGGCCTTACCTATAGTGCCATTTTAACTTTTAGAAAGTTGTTTATTCACATTTATTAGCAGGATTTTGGTTAACACCTTTAGGAGAAATCAAACTTGTTGCATTTTTTACATAATGGCGTGCATAAATCAACTAGGGTTGTGTGAAATTATAATTATATTAACCTTAAGGTGAAGGAATTTTGTGGAGCAAGAAAGGTTAGACTAATTGTTTTTCAGTACAGATGATAAAGTTTGCGTGATGGTCATATAGCCTTTAGGGTTTACTTTAGTCATGCACATTTATAAAGTACATGGTACCACAATGGTACATTACTGCTATGTCCGAGTACCCTTTTGGAAGGAAAGACAATAAGGACGAAAGGAGGGTCATTGACAAGTAGCAACGGGAACCACTAGAAAGCTCTCGAATACGTAAACTCCATTCCAGAACTGTTCCGTGAGAAGAGTGAAGATAGAAAGACTAGCCAAGAAAACCAACCCTCAAGGCATTGCGTTGCAAAACGAGGAGATCTTCTCTTACAATGAGGCCAAAACAAGAGGCCTTGTGGTTATAGAGTAGAATACAAAAGCGTTGTTGAAGAATCTTCTATTCAGGCTAACAAAATTATTCGGATCGATAGACATAATGGAAGGCATGACCAGCACACATTCAAAATGATTTTATTTATTTTTTCTAAATAATTTTTTATATTGTCTCTAGAGAGACAATAGTTTGCATTATGGACATTTATTTTTTTTTAATAATTTTTTTATATTGTCTCTAGAGAGAGACAATAGTTTGAATTATGGACATTTATTTTTTTAAAATAATTTTTATATTGTCTCTAGAGAGACAATAGTTTGAATTATGGACACATTTATTTTTTTTTAAATAATTCTTTATATTGTCTCTTAGAGAGACAATAGTTTGAAATTATGGACATTTATTTTTTTTAATAATTTTTTTTATGTCTCTAGAGAGACAATAGTTTGAATTATGGACATTTATTTTTTTTTAAATAATTTTTTATATCGTCGAGACAATAGTTTGAATTATGGAATTGTCTCTAAAAAGACAAAAATGTAATTGTCTCTAAAGAGACACAAATGAAATTGTCTCTAGAGAGACAAAGCAAATTGTCTTTATAGACAATAATAATATGTGTTCTATATTGTCTTTATAGAAACAAATTTTTGAGACATTATATTTTGAGACACCCGCTTAGAGACAATTTTAAGACAATACACAAGTTTCATTTTGTCTTAAGTTAAGACAATTGACTCAAATATTGTCTTAAATATTGTTTTAACCCCCTACATGTAGTAGTGATATAAACCCCAATTCACCAAAGTTATACCCGATGCACATTCGAGTGCCTGTGTTCACAAAAACACCCTCATCTAAGTCATATGATGAGCTTGAACTCCACGCAGTCTCTGCCCCAGTGCCTTACCACTCCAGGCATAGTAGTATTATGAATTTATTGCATAGGATTATGATTTCATTGCAAGGTTCAAAGAATAAATAACATGGTAAACCTTACATCGACGAAACGTGGAGAGTACATAGTGGAATAAAAAATCGCCTCATAAATGGGCTATGGGCTATTCGGCTTACAGTAGATATCTATAAACTACGTAGGGAACTCACGTTTGCCGTACAAATATAGTAGCAAACGCTGTCACAAATCAATGCTGTAATGTATCATATAGACCTTATTTGTCAGTTCCTCTTGGTTGGAGGATAACCCTCAGCCCATTTTTCATAAAGAGAGTCAATCCACGTACCTTGTATTTGAGTTGTGCACTTTCATTAACCAGTTTCAGTATGTAACGATATAAAATGGATGCCGCTACGTGCTTCATCTGCAAATATGCAAAATCTCTCCCCATACACATTCGAGGGCCTCCATGGAAAACCGGATATTTGTAAACAGATTGGTTCACAAAAACACCCTCATCATTAAGCCATCTCTTTGGCTTGAACTCCATGCAATCTCTGCCCCAGATGCTTTCCACTCGTCCCATGGCATAAGCGACGTAAAAAATAGCAGTCCCCTTCTTCATAGCAGTCCCATCAGGCAATACCTCGTCCTCTATCGCCTCCCTCCCGTCCAATGGCACAGGGGTTAGAGTCTCATTGCCTCGGATAGACATGCATGCAGGTAATGCATTTCTTTCAGTTCCTCCCTGCTGAAACAAAGTGGATCACAGGGTTTGACATTAACTGATCTCTTCTTTAAAATGCTTTGGATCTCCTTCAAAATATCTTCTTCCACATGGGGATGTTGAAGAAGCAGCCAAAAGAACCAGGAAAGTGCCACGGATGTTGTGTCGCTGCCGGCAAGAATGAACCTCAGACAAATGTCTCTTAAGAACGTGTCGGAATACGCGATTCCATTTTGATCGAACGATTTCATAAAAATAGATAAGATATCTGCACGGCTCCCTGTTTTTCCCATACCCAATTCCTCCCTTCTGGATGAAACAATCTCCATCACAAACTGGTCGATGGTCTTCAGAGCAGACTTATGTTTCGCATCGATCCCCAAACCCAAACACGTCAGGATCTTTCTCAAATATATAGGCGTTCTAAATCGACTACATGATGCTTCAATAGCTTCGTCGAATGCTTTGACAAAGGGAATGGCCGGCAGAGATGGAGATAAACACCCCACTTCCACCCCAAACGCAATTTTGCAGATGTTGTCAAACGTGAAACGAAAGAGCATGTCTTGAAGATCGATCGCGCTTCCTTTGGAATATACGGTGTTGTCCAGAATAGGGATGAGATTTTGGCGCAAGGAGTCTTGTACGGACTTTAACCAATAAGTGGGACTAGATACAGAGTTAAATTGTACCACACACGCCTTTCTTTGATGAATCCATACTTCTCCATCGACGTTAAACATTCCGTCGCCGAAAACATCTGTAAACGCGCTCCTGAAAGCGGGCCCTTTGGAAAACTTGAAAACTTAGTTGTGAGAATGAACTCCACATTTACTGGATTGCTGGTAAGGACAGTGGTTTGCGGAAGCCCTTCGGCGATAAAAGTGCCACCGCATCCGATCAGGATTTGTGAAATCCAATCGTATAGATGGTTGAAATGTATAAACAATGAGGGTAGAATCCCTAGGAAGGGCCATTCTTGAGGAATTCCGTTCTTTGCTTTTCTGTTGAGAAATAGAAGATAGTATGTGAAGGCCAGGAAACCGACGATCAAAACAACGGAGATATCCATAAGAAACATGGAGCATGCAAGCAGTTGTAGGGATACTTAACATCACACGTGCCCCCTAACGTCAAACCAGGTTTGGTTGAATCATGAACATATTGCATTTTATTTTGGCAAGAACTAACCAGCCTGCTATAGGGCATTAAATGACTGGTTAGCTGTATGGCCTTTAATTTTATAACACACTTTATTATTTTTTATTTATCTGCTTAAAGTTAAAAGGCATGCAGCTAACCAATCATTTAATACTACTTACACCACACACACTCAAATCTGTGAAATTATACACTTTCAATCTAACATTTGAGCAGAGGTAAATGGCTCAATGGAACATTTGTCCATACAACTTGCCATTGATTCATTACATGGTTCAACGAATAAATAAGAGAACATGGACACTGCATTGACGGTACACTGCATTAAGTGCACGATTTTTTTGAAGAAACTTCTACCATAATTCAATTAGTTTTATATACCGTGAACACTACTTCCAGATTAATATAAAAAAGAGTACTACTGGATCGATTTTCTTTCCTTTTCTGGATTACATATTCTGAATTCGCTGATCAAACTAGTCAACTTTCTTTATAACAAAATATATTTGATTTGTGATGGTTTTCCTTTGATCCACAGTATTTCTAGAGTGGAGAATATAAACTACTACGAAAGTGCATATGAAAGAGATATACTGTACAACCATAGGGAAAATAATTAATTATGGAGCTTATTTTCAACCACTTTTAATCTACATATATATATTTTTTAACATAATTTAAAAATTAATTAAATTAATAAGTTTTAAATTTACTTGTACATTTTTTTGGCTGGTTTTTCAATTATTTTTTTTATTTTTTTATAGAAATTTATCTTAAAATATAGAATTTTTGTTTTAAAAAATAATTTTTATTCTTAATATAAATGTGATTATAGTAATTTTAATTTATTTTAAAATAATCTAAATTATGGGAGTTCAGAAAAAAATAATAAATCAAATTATAATTTTATTTTATTTCAAAAAGAAAAAACAAAAAATTAGTTTAAAAGAAAAATAAATTCACCAAAAATTTAAGTTTATCTATTTTTTAACTTTTTCTATTCAAAATAATCCAAACATTTATACAATTTATTGAAATTTATTAACAAATACATCAAAATGCAACTTAACAATTAAAAACACTCTCTCAAAACATAATTTACCTCACAATTCAAAACAACTCCCATAATTCTAGTAAAGAGATGAAACATAAAGTTTCACTTTTAGTCTTGTATTCTAAAAAGCCCCTCTACCAATTACATAAATTTGACATAATAGACAAAATCAAACCATACTCCAAGTTCTTTACAGGGCTAGAAGGTTCTTAAACTTGAAATCACCTTTGAATTGATAAAAAAATAGTTTAGTTGGAACTTGTTGCTTTGCTTGTCAGGACTAAATTAATTAGTTTAGATGGAACTTGTTACTTGGCTTGTCATATCAATATATAGACTAAACGTAATTGTATTGCATAATTAAATTAAAATAAAAAACTATTATTTATTATATATAATGTGAATTATTACATAAATGATGTATATATATATTAACTAAAATCTTAATTTTCATTGTAAATATAATAAAACACAACAGAAATTTTAAATAAAAAAAAGTTATTAGCTTTAATCCAAATTTGATATATAAAATATTATTTGGAATTTTAAATTAGTTTATATATATATAAATATATAATATATAATATTATTAAATAAATATAATATTTAAATAAATTAGTTAAATAAATGTTTTATATAATGGTAATATTTATTAAAAATTAATATAATTTTTTTAATTAAGTTGTATTTAAATTGGAACCTGTGTTGAGGAAATCGAACACAGAAAAAAAAATGTGTTTAAGTTTGGACCTTCAACTTCATGTTGAACGGAGCCGAAGAGCACTAAAACTATTACTTACTAGGCCATTTATCAAGTTAATGTTTGGTTTATTTTTTATTGAACTTGAAATCTCAAATGCAATATCATTGAAATTCGTTGTGAAATTTATCGAAATTGCAACTTCTGATACCGCCATCAAATACATTTACTCAATAATCTCGAACTATGCAATATATGTATTACACAACCTTTGTATTTTTATATGTGTCTCGAATTACGCAATATATGTTTCACCTAACCATCCAGTTTTTGAAAGGCGTTTCCTATCCCTGTTTTATATTTTCTGGGGTTTTTTCAGCTTCATTTGCACCGGCTTCAAGTTGTCTGGGTTTGGTTTGCTAGCGGACTTTCAGCACTCTTCCCTCAGCATGCATGCGGTTTAGGTCAGTGTTTCTGCTTATACCTTGAATTTACTATTTTTATTTCTATGTTTAACAGTACTCCTAAATTTTATATGAACTTCACAAATATTGTTTATTGTTTCATTGAGCCAGATTTGCAATTATCTGAATCGTGTCCCTATCCCTTCCTATCGGTTTTCTGGCCTAATATATATAAAGGGATCACCCACATGATACTTAACTGGTTAAGTTCTATTGAGATAGAAACCTGATTTTTGCTATAGTTGTTTCTTGCGTGTCCTATAGATCACCCATGTTCAGGTCTATTTCCTTTGAATGGTTCTGGGTTTCCATAAAAAATTTTAGAAGATTTTTTATTGTTACTAGACCTTGTGCAGATTTTCGTATTAAAATTGGCCATTGGTGATGCATATATGAATTTTTTTGTTGTTGGATAGTATGCATGGATACATCCTCATGATCTCTAGGCTATGTATCTCAGATAATCCCTTTGGTTATTCCGGTGCCAGGTTTGTGTTTCCGGTACTTTTTCGACTAGACGATCAGGCTTTAACGTACAACTTTTGAATTCTTAATCCTTCTATATATGAGTGTCGCCTTTTTCATGTTTCCTTCCTTCATCCTATCTAACGTATCGGGAACCTTCCTACTTCATGTTTTTATTATCTCTGTTTTTCCTTCACCATCATTTTCCTTTTTTCCATAAACCTCCGCTCTACGTACTACTTGCTCTGGAGATCCTCGTCACCTTCTTTGACTTATTTTGGCCTTTTTCTTAAATCTTTCCTTTTTCCATTAATACCTGGAGATATCTTGTCCTGACCTATTTCTTCTCTGTCCTTTGACCTGATCTCCTAGGGAGTATCGTCTCTACCTTCCATAAATTCGTCGAATGACTAAATCCCGAGGTAGCTTTTATATCCGGGGTATGGTACGTTTCTCTATATTGACCAGTGCCTCTTTTATTATCATTGTCGAGTCATCCTTCACTTGTTGAAATGGAGATTCTCCATGTTGAATCCGACACGTCGGATTTAGTTAAAGCTGCTATCGAAGCAGAAGCTTTACATTTCGGCACCATCCGGGCCTCAAACTGGCACTCCAAGCTGGCAGACCACGTGCTTCCCTCTCAACATGTTCCTGATCTTGAGGGGACTTTTCCTTCTATGCCTCGAAGCAAACATCACCATTGGCTGATTACCCCTCCCCCATCTGCTAATTGCTTGGATGGTGTTATGTTAGCAGATCGAATAGCAAGTTTACAATCACGTGCGCTGATTGGCAAATGGCACTTCCCCGACATGGAAGATGATCAGATTAGGAAGTGGCTTGGTTCTAGATGTCGTCCCCTTATTGGTTACACTCCAACCATTATTCGTTTGATGAAAGACTGGTACAGCTTTCATTTCCTGAGATTCAAGGACCTCAGCACCATCTGGGGCCTCCCTTGGGTGCACGGGACGAGCTTTCTTGCTCTCCACAAATGGTACATAGATTTTGACCCTCTTTGAAACATGCCGTAGAACAATTTTATCTGGGTCAAACTACTTGCCCTTCCTATTGAACTGTGGATGAAGGAATCTCTTTCCTTCATTGGAAATGCTATTGGAAAATTTGTCTATGTTGATCCCAGATGTCTAGGGGCGAAAGATAAGCACGTCGGCTAGATCTTGATTGAAAAGGATTATAGGGGAGGTTTTCGAGATCACATCGAGCTGTTCTGGGGTGAATTATCAGCCCGTCAAAGGCTTGATTACTGGAGGGTCCCATTTAGGTGCTCCTATTATCACAAAACGAGACACCTCAAAGATAAATGTCCTCGACATCCACATGGAAAGGTATGGAATAAGGAATATAGGGTGAATCATAAATCTCAGAATATGAACTCATCCCACTGCTATGGGGAAGAGGAAAACATTAATTACAAAAGGTTTTCTCCTTTGGCAGACATCTTCTCCCCTACCCCCTTTCTTCTCCCCCAGGCAACATAAATCCTCCCCTCCCCATTACTATGCAAAGATTGATTTCCATGGATAATCTGTTCAATGTGGTTGTTTGTGACATTCCCTCTCAGTCCCCCCAACCCCTTGAACCATCTCAGGATATCCCGATCATCTCCCCTTCTCCTATTCCAAAATCTAGCATTCCTCCCCCACTCAAACATGACATTACCATTATCCCCTCTTCCTCATCATCACTTGCTAAATCTGGAGAAGTTCCTAAGAATTCTTCCCCTTCTTCCTCAATTCATGAAACCCCATATCGCGCCTCCCCTTCCTCAATTCATAAAACCCCATATCGCACCCCCCTTTCCTCAAAAGGTAAAGCCCACATGATCTCGACTTCCCCTCCGACTTCTCCTCTGCCATCTCCCACTAACTCCATTGGCAGTGACCTTGACATGCTCCTCCAGAGAGAATCTCTTAAACTACTTCCCTTAACCATTCACAAAACCATAAAATCTTCTTCACCCGTTATTAGCCCCAATTTGGCAAAAAATATCACTGTTTGCCGAAAACAAAACAGGGGCAGTCGTCATTTTAGGGGGAGAAAGAGCATCTCCAATCTGGATTATCAGGAATCCTCTCTTGTTGATATACCTATTCTTAATCTTCCTCAAAGTGGGCCTCTTAGAGAAAATTTGCCTAGGGAGAATTAAAAATGATGAACATCCTCTCTATTAATATAAGGGATCTTGGGGCAGACCCGAAGTTTCTTGCCCTAAAAGATTTATTTCTTTCTACTCCCTACAAAATAATCTTAATACAGGAAACCATGCACGCTCGACAGGATACAATCTTTTTTTCAGGCGGATGCTCCCGACTTGGTACATTGCAACTATAGAGGCGACAGGTCTTTCTCGTGGTTTAGTGGTTTTCTGGGACCCAAGATGGATATCTGCAAAATCTTTTCGATGTCTTGAGGGTATTTTGATCATTGCCAAATATTGTGGCAGAGCCGACAAGATCCGTATTCTAAATGTGTGTGCACCTTATAAGGATCGATATTCTTACTGGAAATGTTTCATTTCCTCTGGAATTCTAGAAATTAAATCGCTCCTCATCGCTGGTGATTTAAACTGCACGTTGAGGCAGGATGAAGTTTGGGGAAAAGGGAAAAAAGTTGATCAAATTGGCGAGAAAATCAGAGAGGCCATTCTGCAATTCAACTTCGTTGATATCTGTCCAAAATCTTTATTGCCTACTTGAGACAATGGCAGGATGGGGAATGCTTATATTTCCAAAAGATTGAACAGGTTCATCATTCACGAAAAGGTGTTGGAAAAATTAGGCCTTCCGTGCTCACACACTCTACCTGTTTTTATCTTCGATCATCATCTGATCTCTTTACAATGGTCGTTTCAGTTTTCTTAGAAAAATTATCCTTTTAAGTTTAACTGAATATGGCTTGAAGATGAGACTTTCAATAATATGATTCATGAAACTTGGCTATATGTTGATCCTCTATTTGGATCTTCCCATTTGGAGAAATTAATTGGCAAAATGAAGAGTCTAAGGACGAAGGTAAAGGAGTGGCAAGCTATGAAAAAGTGATCAAACAAATTAGAACTTCTAGATATTAGAAAAGAATTGGAATCCATTGCCTCTGGTATGTCCATGCAGTCCCTCCCATGGATTGTTCGCTCACGGCTTTGGGAACTAGAAAAAAAAAACAGAGGTTACTATATATTGAGGAAGCGACATGGAAAATTAAGAGCCGGGCCACCTGGTTAAGGAAAGGCGATAAAAGCACAAAATTCTTCCATCGCTTTGCAAACAAAAGATGTGAAGCAAATTCTATATGAAAAAACAAGATAGAAGATGGTAGTTTTATATACACTCAAGAAGAGATCTCCAAGGAAGTCATTAACCACTTTTAGAAGGCATACAAAAGAGACTCCCACAGAGAGATAAATGATATTATATGGGGAATTGATCTCTTTCCTCGTATGTTTGAAGAGGTAGAAAACGACCGCTTATTTGTTGCTGTATCAGAAGATGAATTGCTAGTTGTTATGAAATCCTTTAAAAAAGACAAATGTCGTGGCCCTGACGGCTGGACCATTGATATTTTCATCCATTTCTTTGACATGATGAAAAATGATATTTTGGAGATGGTTGGAGAATCCAGAATGAGGGGGAATATCAATCACATCATTTCCTCTACCTATATTTCTTTAATCCCCAAAAAAAGAGATTCATTATCTTTTTCAGACTTCAGACCTATTTCATTATGTAACATTGTTTATAAAATCATCTCAAAAAGTATCGCTGAAAGGATTCGCGGCATTCTCTCTCAATATCTTACAAAGGAAAAACACGGCTTCCTAAATGGCAGGAATATACTAGAGGCAGTGGCTATTACACAAGAATGCTTACACTCAATGCATACGAAAAATATTGGAGCTGCCATTCTGAAAATAGATCTCAAAAAGGCTTACGATTGCCTTGACTAGAGCTATCTGAGGTGTCTGCACATTAAGATTAGGCTGAGTGACCAATGTACAAAATGGATTATGGCATGTGTGGAGGGAGTCAACTATGCCATTCTCATTAACGGAATCCCTACTCCCTTCTTCTCGGCTAAAAGGGGACTTCGGCAAGGCTGCTCCCTTTCTCCCCTTCTGTTTATACTTGTAATGGATACTGTCAGCCTTCATCTAAAAAGGGTTGTTTCGTCGAGGACTGTTAGACCACTTTGCATAAACAGAGGGATATCTTTTTCTCGTAATCTATTCGTAGATGATATTCTACTCTTTGTTATGCTTTGTAGGAAAACATGGCAAAATTTGCATGTCATATTAATATCTTTCCAAAGAGCAACAGGTTTATGTATCAATGAAGGCAAATCATCTTTTCTTTATGGAAAGGTCAGTATGGATGATATGGACTACATTTCACAACTCTATAAGATTCAAGCAATTTCTATCAATGAAGGCATGAAATACTTGGGTTATCAATTGAAACCCAGGGGCTACTCCTTATCTGACTGGTCTTGGATCCCCAACAGATTTTATAAAAGGATATCAAGATGGGAATTCAAATGCCTATCTTTAGCTGGCAGGATGATTCTCACTCAATCTGTGCTTGCTCAAATTATTGTATATTGGGCACATCTCTACTACATTCCTACAGGTATCATTAAAAAATTAACAGTTTAATGGCCACCTTTATATGGGGGGGATGCAAGGAGAAGAAGAAATTCCAACTCACAAAACTGTCTAATATCACCCTCCCCAAAAAAATGGGGGGTTGGGGCATAAGGAACCTTCGTCGGTTTGGTGTGGCACTCTTATGTAAATCTCTATGGAGAGCGATTTTTGGATATTTGTTATGGAGTAATGCTATAAAAATGAAATACCTGAGGAGAAGGGATTTCATATATTGGTACAATGACAGATCTCTGGTTCCTTCACAAGGGTCGGCTATCTGGAGGAGTTTCTAAAAGGCGTTTCATTTCTTCTACAAGAATCTGGTATGGAAGTTTCAAACTGGAAACAATATTCTTATCGGCATTGACCATATCATGGGAGTAGAAGTGGAATCCCCTTTCTCTCTACAACTTTTAAACTTTCTTCATCAAAAAGGTTTATTTTTCTAGGCACAAGTTATTAAAGATTGGCAAGGAGCAATTCCAAGATGGAAATATGCTATGGAATTGGGTCTAGATGATATAATGGTTGTTCAATGGGAAAAATCTATATGGGAGATGAAACATGCAGTGATATACACATCAGAGCAAAATGAAAGCATGGGCTGGCGAGATGAAAGAGGCAGGAAAAATGTCTTGGTAAGAGATATATATCTATCCTTATCAGTAGATTAGCATGAGTTTTCCCGGAAAACTTTTCCAAATGCTTTCTGGAAATCATGGTGTCCTTTAAAAATCACACTTTTTTCCTAGTTAGTATTCCATAATAAAAAACCTCACATGGCCTAATCTTCAAACACGGAACTGGCAAGGCCCAACTATATGCTCAATCTGACTATTTGAGATAGAAGACAACTTGCACATGTTTCTTTATTGCCCACTCACTCTGATCCTGTGGAGGCAACTGGCTACTCATTTTGGTTTTACTATCATTCCTCATTCCTCCATTATGGATGCTTTTGAATGGTGGAGCGCCCAGAAAATCATATGGCGGTCTATTCTACTTATCGTCTGTTGGTTTGTTTGGAAATGGCGGAACATAAAACTCTTTCAAAATAGCAGGGAGGATTTCAAACTCCTATATGACAAAATCATACCATTCTATCTCTCTATCCTTCCATATACCCCCCAGCATTTGAAGCATCATGATATAGCAGACATCCATCATCAATCTATCTTTCCACAGGCTCATTTTGATGGTGCTGCTAAAGATGGGAGATGTGCATGTGGTTTTTATATATGCATTGCAAAGGATCAACATTATTCTGTCTACTAGAACGGAGGCCTTGCGACCAACAACAAAGCTAAGGCCATGGCTCTGCATGGTCTACTCACCTTCTGCTCTTTTTTGGACACGGGTCCCATTCAAATCTTCGGGGACTCCAAGATCATTATTGAGCATGTTACCGACAAACAGTCCATAAAAAATGACAATCTATTAGGATGGCTACACAGGATTTCATCATTATGGAAGCGCTCACTCTATCCTATCTCTCATATCAAGAGGTCTCAAAATGAGGAGGCGGATGAGCTTTCAAGGAAAGGCTTGAAATCTCAATGCGGTGTGTGGTACCTGAACATCACGGTAGAATCCAACACATACTGTATTCAACCTTTCTCTATGCTCACTATATAGCTCAGTGATTATCTTGGTATTTTTCATGAGCCCGTTCACTTATTTCTATCATATGAACAGGTATAAGTTTTTGACTTATTTTCCTCTATGCAATAGAATCATATGTTTTCTAACAACCATCATATTTGAACAATCACCACACATATGGACAATGAGTCTGAAAAAAATGAACTATTTTTGATGTATAGTTTCATCTTTTTCCTTACTGGCTGGAATATGGTCAATTTCCATAAATGTATAGTTTTTATCCACTATTATAATATAATCAATATACAGCTTTTTCTTTCTGAAAAAAAGAATTACGCAATATATGTAAATTTTTTCCACAAAATAGTTGATTCAGTGGGCCAATAAACTAGAATGGACTTTCACAGTCTGGTTATTTTCTGCGTTCATGAAATTTAGCTGGACATAACTTGAGGTTTCTTCAAAAATTGACAATTCTCGATGCAAAAAGCAATAACAAACCAGAAAAATAAAATTGTTATTTTTCTTAAAATAAAATAGAATAGAATAAAATAAAAATGATTATTTTAAAAAATAAAAACAAAATAAAATAGTTATCTTTTTAAGTTCGATGGAACTATATTTTAATCATGTCTAATATATGCAGAGTGACTATTTAGTGCTTTTTAGAAAAAAAAAAAAATAATAGCATAAGTTATTTGTTCCACGAAATATATTTATAACTTGTGCTTTGATGTATAATTAGCATATACGCACAGTGATTATTTAGAGCTTTTTATGAAAAAAAAAAAATAATAACAGAATTTATTTGTTCATTTGAAAATGTTAATATTGACCATTGATTACTTTCATTAATTTAAAAAATATATTAAAAATGTTATATTATATATATATATATATATATATATATATATATATATCAGATTTTTATTGATTCTAAAATCTAAATTATGGGATTCAATTTTTTGTTTTTAAAGGCTCGATCAAGCTATATATTTCGATTGAGCCATGATGCTCAATTGAGCCCCTAACCATGTAAATGGCTTAATCACTCAATCCAGAGTTTATCAAGCCCTCCATCGAGTTATTTGAATTTGAAATCAAGCCCTCCATCGAGTTATTTGAATTTGAAATTTAAACGCTGCTAAAATCCACAATTTCAGCACCCCTTGCAAAATTTCCTACAACACTATTTTGTACTAATTTTATATCGAAAAATAATATATATGAAAAACAATATATATATATAATATATATATATTATATAATATATATATATATATATCACATTTTAGAATAAGTTATGCTAGGGGAACACACACATACATCTTAATATGTGTGAAAATTTGCAAGGACAAGCATTTCATTTAATGGAAAATTGATATAATACAAGATATATTTTTTATTTTTTTTGCAAAATGTATCATTAGGAAAACACCATAATTCTCCACAATTTGTCTTTTCACTCCAAATCAAAATTCACAATGCTTGTATGAATTTTGAGAGCTTCAATTCTTGAAATTTCATCGCCACATTTGGCCCAAAAATGTAACCCATCTTCATGCATTCACCCAATTATGAGTGATAACAAATTGAAATTTCGTCACCACATTTGGCCCAAAAATGTAACCCATCTTCATGCATTCACCCAATTATAAATGATAACTACACAAATCGATAAAAAAACCCAAAAACAAAAAAATAAATCTATACATCATCCAAATGTAGAAATTATGAATTCCACGATCCTCTTGCTTGAGGTTTGGTAAAATCAACCCAGCAAACAAACACCTTTAGCATTGCATGCTTGGTTGCTACCCCAATTGATTCGACTGCGTCGTTACCACGACCAAATTTGAACCTCTCTTTGTTTTCTCCCACACCATGGGCTCTGAATATACATCCACTTCACTATCAATTACTTTGTTTCTTCATTATATTTCCAGAAAAGAAAGTTTCAAAAAATTAATGTATTGATAATGTTTTTGGTTAGACTCCAAAAAGAACTTCAAAGATCAATGTAGTTATGAAAAATGAATTACAAAGATCGTTTAAAAAACACCTCCACCATGTTTTCACAAGGGAGCACATACCCATTGTGGTTGTATTGGCCTTTTTTTTGCCTTTGGCTTTGTTCCCACATAATGTAATTTAATGGTGGTGTTATAAGGAATGGAATAGTTAAAGCATAGAAGTAGCATGGTTTCCATGTGTTGCTATGCGTCATGCATTCTCTGAGCTATCATCTGGGTAAATATAAGAAACTCTATTTGTAGGCAATTTATTAGTCATTTTTTAAGATAGAATATAATGTAATGCAGTTGTTATTGGTTCATTTCGCTTATTGGTCAGCCTTCAAGATAGAATATAATGTAATGTAGTTGTTATTGGCTCATTCCCCATAAAGGGTTGTATGACATTTGAATTTTATTTAATTGAAGATTTTGGTAACATTTTAGAAAAATCTTAAAAAGGGAAATAAATTATTTCACTTCATTTGTGGCCTGATTATGATCTCTCTCATTTTGAAATGTTTTCAAAATTTACAATCTATAATAGTCACTCATGAATTTGAACAAATATCAAAGACAATTGCAATGCTTAATCTCGGGAAAAAGAAATGTGTGGAAAAGTGGTAATAACCAAGAGGAAGTAATTAAAGAAAGAATTTGAGGCAATGACATTAATACTTTGAACCATGAAAGATTTTAGAGGCCAGCCTCCAACTTAATGGCGAAACTGATTATTTGAAAACGTTGGGTGTCTTCCATGGACGCCCAAATGTAGTTCAGTGGCGTTTTCCATGGACGCCCAAATGCAGTATAGCATTTCAATTTTTATGTTCGTCTCGTGTCTCATTCCGATTTGGCACCTTACATTCAAAAAATTGCAGATGGGATACCTCTCTCTTCTTAACCAATACAATCAATGTATTCTCCATAATGTTTTTTATACCTCTCCCTTTTTAACAAATACAATCACTGCATATAATTTATATTATAATATATTATATATAAATATATATATATATATATATATATATATATATATATATATATATCTCAGAAGAAAAAGACACTCTCCATAATTACTTCATTGCAGTTTATTCTTGCTCTCAGTTTTTTTTCTTATATTATTGAACTTCACCACCGTTTTCAAAGATTAAATATTTGTCTCTCTATGATTTTATAGACTAGAAGGAGGTAGATGCCAAAAATATTATGGGCTTCAAGATATTTCAGTTACAAGCAGTAGAGATGGAACGGTTTATAGAATTATATTAGTTTACAACCTTTCATTTTATTGGTTTATTTTTTGTTAGTATGAATTTAAAACTTTATCGAAGATATCTGAATAAAATATTAAATTTAAAATATTTAGTAAATTAATATCTGTTTTAGGTTATTGAATGAACATCATTCTGATATTAAATGGAGGGAAAATAAATTTTCATTAATAAAATAATTTAAATCATATTTCATAATTAAATTTTTTCTATTGTTCTAATTTCATAACTAAATCAATATACAAAAATACTATATAGTTAATTATATAACAAAGTTAATTTGAATGTTTTTATACTAACATAAATATTTTCTCTATTTTAACTATCATCAAGTGTTAAATTTATTATTTTATTTGAAATTGTTTTATTTTATTATTAGATTTTCTCAATTAATTAGCTCAATACGTTTTATATGATTATTATTATAAGTAATTAATTGTATATATGTGAGAGAGAGAGAATTGGTAAATGTTATTTATTTATAAAAACCATGGTTGGTATACAAAAGGATTACATTGTAGAGACCTATAAACCTAAATAAGTAACTATGTTTGTCTCACTGATACATTGAGACATGGAAATCTAGAGAAAATAAGTTATCAATTTTGAAAAAAACAAATTACCGAAAACTAAGTGAGATAAAATTGTTGAGACTTAACATACATGAACAATTATAATTTATCTCTATTTTCAAATCAAACCAACTAAATTACATACACAAAATTCATCTAAAAAACAATAATAATAGAAAAAGACATACTACCAAATAAATCCAGTTTAAAAAAATAATATGAATTTAGTTTTCTAATTACACATTTATTTTTCTTTTCTCTAAAAAGAAAAAACCTATTTATTTTTTTAATATTTCATAGTGAATAAAAAACATACAATCCCTTTATTTTTCATAATCAATATTCAAATTATTGACCGTAGACACAAGAGTACGTAGTTGAATGAAATCGCATTATGTAGTAAATGTACTTTTCAACACACAGTCGACGATACTAAATTACTATCGTCCAAGTACAATGGCAAACGCTGTGATATATCATGTAGACCTTATTTGTCAGTTCCTCTTGGTTGGAGGATAACCCTCAGCCCATTTTTCATAAAGAGAGTCAATCCAGGTACCTTGTATTTCAGTTGTGCACTTTCAGTTTGTAACGATAGAAGATGGATGCCGCCACGTGCTTCATCTGCAAATATGCAAAATCTCTATCCATACACATTCGAGGGCCTCCATGGAAAACAGGATATTTGTAAACAGATTGGTTCACAAAAGCACCCTCATCATTAAGCCATCTCTTTGGCTTGAATTCCATGCAGTCTCTGCCCCAGATGCTTTCCATTCGTCCTATGGCGTAAGTAACGTAAACCATAGCAGTCCCTTTCCTCATGGGTGTCCCATCAGGCAACACGTCGTCCTCTATCGCCTCTTTTCTGCCCAATGGCACAGGAGGGTAAATTCTCATTGTCTCGGACAAACATGCATGCAGATAATGCATTTCTTTCAGCTCCTCCCTGCTCCAACAAAGTGGATCACCGGGCTTGACATTAGTTGATCTCTTCTTTAAAATGCGGTGGATCTCCTTCAAAATATTTTCTTCCACATGGGGATGTTCAAGAAGCAGCCAAAAGAACCAGGAATGTGCCACAGATGTTGTGTCGCTGCCGGCAAGAATGAAGCTCAGACAAATGCCTCGTAAGAACGTGTCGGAATATGGGATTCCATTTTGGTCCAAAGATTTCATAAAAATAGATAATATATCTGCATGGCTACGAGACATTCCAAGTTTTCCCATACCCAATTCCTTCCTTCTAGCTGAAACGATCTCCATGACAAACTGGTCGATGATCTTCAGAGCAGACTGAAGTTTCGCATCGATCCCCAAACCAAAAAATCCCATGATCTTTCTCAAATATACAGGCATTAAAAATCTACTATATGATGCTTCAATAGCATCATCGAATGCTTTCACAAAGGGAATGGCGGGCAGAGATGGAGATGTTGTCAATTTTGCAATCCACTCCAAACGCAATTTTGCAGATGTTGTCAAACATGAAACGAAAGAGCATGTCTTGAAGATCGGTGGCGCTTCCCTTGGATATTGTGTTGTCCAGAGTAGGGATCAGATTTTGGCTCAAGGAGTCTTGTACTGACTTCAAGACATAAGTGAGACTAGATACAGAGTTAAATTCTACACAGACGCCTTCCTTTGATGAATCCATACTTCTCCATCGACGTTAAACAATCCATCACCGAAAACATCTCTAAACGCGCTGCTGAAAGCTGGACCCTTTGGAAAACTTGAAAACCTAGTTGTGAGAATGTACTCCACATTTGCTGGATTGCTGGTAGGGACAGTGGTTTGCGGAAGGCCTTTGGCAATAAAAGTTCCCCCGCGTCCGATCAGGAGTTCTAAAATGGGACCGTATAGATGGTTTAAATGTATAAACAATGAGGGGAGAATCCCTAGGAAAGGCCATTCTGGAGGGATTCCGTTCTTTGCCTTTCTGTTGAGATATAGAACATAGTACGTGAACGCCAGGATGATGACGATCAAGATAATGGAGATACCCATTAAGGCCTTCTGAAGAAGCATGGAGCATGCAAACACCCAGTGAATTCCAGGCATACTTAACAGCACGCTGCCTCTAACAACATTGGATTAGTGGTACCATGCATTTAGTGCAAATTTATATTTGCACCAATCACAGGACTATGGATTCATTGCCAGGAACATGGTAAACGTTACATCGACGAAACGCGGAGAATAGCCTTTCATTCCATCAACGAGAGTTGGTGTGACAAGCTAATTGGTCGTTGATATATGTCTTTTCATAACTAAGTCTTTTCATGACTAAACTAATCAGTTTCATATTTAAAGAGTTGCTTCTTTGGGAAATTATCCGAATTCAGTTACTTCATTTCCTCCTCTATTCTCGGCAATGTCCTAGTGCGGGTCATAATACGAGGAAATGTTTGTTTCCAAAAATAAGTTTGTATACATTTGTTTTAATTTTAAATATTTATTATATATTAAAGTTTAAAATGTAATTATTTTCAAATTTATATTTTAATAAATTTGGACGTATTGTTAGAGGTAATGTTAAGTGCTCGATTTTTAAAATAATAATACTAATAAGGAGCAAACCAGTTTTTACACATAACCTAGTAATAGTTCTCTTTTTATTATTTTTAACCATATAAATTTCTAAGTATAGCAACAATAATAAAATATTTAATTATATATATATATATATATATATATATATATATCCAGCAAACCTTATATAAATAGAGGAACGTGTAATTAAAAGTTAAAAAACACTGTATCATTTATTTTTTATATCATATATAGATTAAATCCAGCAAACCTTATATAAATAGAGGATGTTGTAATTAAAGTTAAAAACACGCATAATATAATAAATCGTGTGTGTTTATAGCTGTTTAGCGAGACAGATGTATATTTTTTTTCACTGATTAAGATATTCCACTATATGATATTGAATTTTTTTGTTTTAATAATATTATAAAAAGTTAATAAGATTTTTTTATATATTTAATAAGTGTTTTAAATAATTATAATATTGAAATATTTTTTTGTTTGTAGTTTAATATTCCCTTTCAAATGTTTTTAATCATTTTATATAGTAGATATTTAAATTATTTTTATTTATATATATTGATATTGATATTAAATGCATTAATAAGTATTTTTATTTTTTTAACTTTTAATTCTTTCTTTCCTTCATTTATATAAAGAGAATATTGAAATATTTTTATTTACATATATGACATTCACATTTTTTAAAGGATAAGTATTAAATTTATGTTGAGAAAGGGATATTGGACATTGAATGAATTACACATCTCTCTCATATTGAATTGTACCATTAAACACAACAATACAAATATTTTAATTATATATTGTAAATTTTTTTACAATTTTTAATATATTAGATAATGAAAATCACTTTCTCTAAATACTAGAAGTAAAATATAAAGTAAAACAAGTATTTACATATAAATATTGAAAAAATATTATAAACATTTGAACTTCTTCTATAAAGTAAATATCTGTATATATTACTCTTGCAATAATATAGATAAAGCTCACATTTAAAAGATAAAATCTTTTATAGTTTTTTTCTCTCTTTTTTTTTTTTTAACTAATTGTCACCATTTTGAAGAATTCACAAAAACTAATTATGAGTTAGAAGGTCAAAGATAAAGATTCTTAAAAAAATACTAGTTCCTTATCTATATTGGAAGTGCCAATTTGATGATGTTTTTTTCTTTCCATAGAAAAGGCTTCAACAACCACAATCTCTCATTAAGAAGAAAATCCCACATCCATTTCTTCTAATCTATCTCTCTAAACAAGTTCTAACTGGTACATTTGGTTTTTGCAGTGCCTTACTTTACTCGGTATGAATAATTGTTTGTTAATTTTCCTCACTCTAATCACTACAACAAATCCCTGTGATTACCATCCCTTTTTACTTCTTTTTTTTGCATCTAGAGCCCATTTTTGGTGCTATTTGCATCCATTTATCAAATACGGTGCAAAACTTGACACAAAATTTGCATAGAGTTTTGCACCAAATCTTACACCAATTTTAGCATCAGGTATTGCAATAGGTTTTGCACCGCGTTTTGCCCCAAATTTTATGCCAAGTTTTGTGTCAACCTTTGCACCACGTTTTATTCCAAGTTTTGCATCAAGTTTGGCACCTAATTTTGTTTGACATACTTTTGTATCCTCATTTGCATCCACTTGTTTCACCTACACTTGCATCAACTTTTACATCGACTTTTGCATCCTTTTTTGCATCTTTTTTAAATTATTTTTTGCATCCATTTTTGCATCCCTTTTGCGCCAAGTTTTACATCGAGTTTTGTGTCTAGTTTTGCATATAATTTTTGCATCTACTTTTGTTGCATCCACTTTTCCATCTTGTTTTGCATCCATATTTACATCCTCTTTTGCATCTATTATTGTGCCCACTATTGCATCTAATATTTTTGTGCCACAATTGGCACCTAGTTTGGCACCTCCTTTTGCACCCACTTTTGATTATAATTTTGTATCCACCTTTGCATCCTCATTTGCATCTAGGTTTTCATCAAAGTTTACATCTATTTTTGCATCCATTTTTGTATCCACTTTTGGATCAGGATTTGCATCGAGTTTCGTGTCTCGTTTTGCATCTACTTTTACATCGACTTCTATAGCATCCACTTTTACATAGAATTTTGCATCCACTGTTGCACCAATTTTTAAGTCCACTTTTTACATCCCTTTTTACATATTCATTTGCATCATAGTTTGATTCTTTTTTTGCATCTATCATTACATCCACTTTTGTTGTGCCACAATTTGCACCATGTTTTTCACATACTGTTGTACCCACGTTTGCTCCCAATTTTGCATCCATGTTCACATTCTCTTTTGCATCAAATATTGCATCTCTTTTTGCATCCATTTTTGTGTCAGGTTTATGCATTGGGTTTTGCATCTCGTTTTGTATATACTTTTGCATCTACTTCCATTGTATCCATTTTTTGCATCCGATTTTGTTTCGCCTGTTGCATCAATGTTTGCTTCCACTTTTACATCCCTTTTTGCATCTTATTTTGCGTATTATTTTTGTCTATTGTTACATCCACTTTTGTTGCGCCATATCTTGTGCCTGCCATTGCAACCACATTTGCTTCCATATTTGCACCCTCTTTTGTGTTCAAGTTTGCATCAAATATTGTGTATGTTTTTGCATCCCCTATTGCATCCACTTTTGTTGCATCCATTTTTGCATCTAATTTTGTGTCCACTATTGCACCCATGTTTGTGTCCATGTTTACATCCATTTTTCATCTTATTTTGTATGCATGTTTGTCTCTTTTTTGCATCTAAGTTCATGTCCTTTTTTGCGTCTATTGTTGCATCCACATTTGTTTCACCACAATTTGTGCCAAGTTTTACGCCTACCATTGGACCCATGTTTGCTTCCACTTTTGCATTCATGTTTGCATCCAAGTTTGCATTGATAATTGCATCTGCTTTTGCATCCACTTTTGTGTTAGGTTTTTCATGTTGTTGTGCATCTACTTATGTTGCATCTACTTTTCATCCAATTTTACTTTTATTGTTGCCCCCATTTCTGTGTTTTCTTTTGCATCCCTTTTCCAACACTCATCGCATTGATGATATTCCTTATGGCATTGACAATTATGAACAATTGATGACAACGTCAATAATGTTGACAATGATGAAAATGAAGATGATGGCAATGACATGAATTGTGATTATGATGATAATGATGATAGTGGTTACAATGACAATGATGATGGCAATAATTATGATGATGACGATGCTAATGACCTTGACGAATCTTCCAAATTTTTAAATGTTGTCGTTGTGATAATCATAAGCATTATCTTTGGTGTCATCATCCTTGTCATCATCATCATCATTATCATCATTTTCATCTAGGTAATCATCAAAAACAATAATGGCATGAATGATGATGATGTCCATGATGATGATGACAACAATGATGATAGAAATTACATTAATGATGATGATGGGGATGATAAAAATGACAATGATGATGATAGCAGTGGTGATGATCATCATCATCGATCATCTCTCAAAAATAGATTTGTTATTTATCTTACGTATATCAATGTGTCCTAAACAACCCTTTTCTAGCACTGATCGCATTTTTTGGGTTGATAATATTTCTTACAACATCTATAATTATGAACAATTGCAAACAATGTCCATAATGTGATGACAACGATGATGATGATGGCATGAAGCGTGATTATGATGATAATGTAATGATGGCAATAACGATGACAAGGATGATGGTGAAGATGATGATAATGATTATGATAATGAGAATGACCTTACAATCTTATGGATTTGTGAACAATTACTAGTTTCAATACCATCTTCTAGATACGTTCATACTTTTTACATTTTCTGTCTCTCTTGAGGTATCTTACTATAATGGTGCTGTCAACACTAGAAAAATATCTTTTTGTAATGGTGGTTCTAGTGTTAGCACCAGCAAAGTTTTTGTTAAATTTTGGTTTAAAAAAAATGATTTATGCAATTATTTTGACAATCTATGTAGAAAAGTAAATAACATACAATTATTTTGATTGTAGTCCCATTGATTTTCATGAATTCACTAGTTTGAAGACCATCTTCTACATACATATTATTATTAAACTTTTGCATTATATCCCTCTTATATCTTTGTTGTAATGGCAATACTTTGGCATAGAAAAATATATTGTTTGTAAATGGTGGTTAGTATTAGCACTAAAAAAATCATTAAATCTTGGTAAAAAAAGTTGATAATTATTATTATTTTTAGTATTTTATTTATTAATTTTTAATTTGGAATTTTATTTTTTTTTTTTTTTTATTTATTTTGTATTTTTATTTTTTAAATTCTATTTTTAATGCAGTAATATTTTTTTGGTTGAATTTTGGTAGTAACTAGTATTTGGTCGAATCATATGTATTAATCATGTTCTTTGTACTACAAGTCTAATTGTTGGGGCCAAATTGATCTTTCAAATAAGTTGCAAAAAACATATAAATGGAAGAATAGCGATGGCAACTATTTGTATTGTCCAACTGTCCAGGATATCATGTATGCAAATATTCAACATTTTTAGGAACAATGGATTAGAGGTGAGTCTGTAATTTTACATAATGTTTGGACGATACATAAAAACAAAGTTGGTTTCATTGATGTGCTTAGGATCTACTTTGGATATGAAACCTTATGTTTTGGAAGTATGCAAATAATTAATTTGGTTTACCTTCGATAACCAATGAAATTTTATTTCTTTTTCCTCGTAAAACCAAGGAAGATATGGCAATAATCCTCATTAGAGAACAACTTCTTGTTGAAGGTTTATAATTGGTTGCAAAAGTTCAACAACTGGGTATATAAGTTTTTAGTTGCTATTAGGGAAACAATGTGATTATTGGTTTTAGTAGACATAGATCATTCTTGTTATTTGATTCACTTTGACGATGGCCTCTTCTGACCAATATATGAGATTGTGAATTTGTTGATATTTTTTAGATTACCAAGTAGAGATAGTTGCTTATAGGAATTTTGTAAAACCTCGAGTATTGACAAATGGGTTTTTTCACTGTTAAGCATGTTTAAGTCAAATTGGGTTGCAAAACTTAAGGAGAAAGAAAGAACAATTCTTAGTAGTTGTGAATTGATATATCCATTAAATGATTCCCAACCATGTTCTTTGTGATACAGATCTAATTCTCAAGACAAAATTAATTTTGTTTAGTTACAAAGAACATATCAGTAGAATAATATCAACTATGTAAACTATTTGTATTATCCATTAACTATTCAGTATATCATGTGTGAAAATCTTTAACATTTTAAAAAACAATGAAAATGAGAGGTGGACTTGTAAATATACAGAATGCTTGGATGATACATCCAAGACAAAGTTGGCTTCATCAATGTGTTCAAGATCTACCTTGGAATAGAAACAATATGTTTTGGGAGTGTGCAAAAAAATAATTTTATCTACCTTTAAAGATAGTCTATGTATGGTAACGTTTTATGACCAATGATTTTTTTTCTCATCATATATATATATATATATATATATATATATAATATATAAAATATATATATTATATATATATATATTATAATATGTATATAAGAAACCAAGGAAGATATGATGATAATACTCATCAAAAAATGACCTATGATAGTGGTGGCGATGGTGAATATGATGACGATGATGATGACAATGAGTATGATGATTAAATGATGATAATGACAACAACAATACAATGATAGGGACCCTATGCCATCAGGGATTCCCTAAATGGGGAAAATATTACCTGCATGTGGGAAAGTTATTATTGATCACAAAAATGAGTAAACTCATTAGAAAATTTGAATTCACCTTCATTACCCATCTAAATATCCTTAATAATTGGAATTTTTATTGTAGTGTAGTTTAATATATTTGTGTTAATTAATTCCATAAATTCAACTTAGCAAGTTATATTTGTGTTTTAAGTTATATTTGTCTATATGCACAATATGTGACAATTTATACACACATAAATTATTTTCATTTTGTCTCAGTCATAACTTCATATCATTTCTAACCATTTTCAACTAATAGATTAAATTAACCATAGTAACTCTTATCTAACTAATTGAGCTTGTTATTTCCAACCAACAAACCATATTAACTAACATGCATTTTAATGACATTAATTGCATTAAGTAATGAGTATACCTATAAGAATATTCAAAACATCAATTTAGATTATGAGTTCTAAACATGGTAATTAAATGACTATTACAACCAAATAACAATGAATCATTTCAAAATGGGACATAGTAATTGTCCTTATTTAAATATGAACGACATACCCTGTAAATTATCTAGAAGTCTTCATTTATGTTATCATCTGCATCTATGTCTTCCAATGCTTCCTTGTCAATGTTCATATGTTCTTGTAGGCAATTAATATTAGTCTTCCTAAACCATTCTGCTAAAGTCATATTGTGATCATCCTCATCTTCACCTTCGTCATATTTTGTATCAATAAAAGTTGTTTCTAGATCAAAAATATAAACGTTACCAGATCTATTAATTGATCTTCATTTTGTATATCATCAATATTGCCTTCTTCTATAAGGTCATTTGCCTTTGGAAATTGTTGGTTTTCATGGTGAATTGCCTCATCTAATTTATCATTTTGTGAAAATACACCTCTAGTCCCGCTTCTCCATACTGCTAAAGGAATGTTGTCACCATCATCTAGTTCACAGTCTTCTGGCTGAACATCATCATTGATGCCAATTTGTTCTATGTTCCCCGATTCTTGAACTATATTTAGTTGGTCATCATTACTTTTCTCTGTATTGATTGAGGCATCTTCGAATATATGCCTTAATCTTGGATCAATGAATGACAAATATCCATTTTGGATCCAAAATATCTTCATAGAAAAAAACCTACATGTGAAGAAGATAGATATATTAGATCTCAAATGGTATCAAATTTTATTATCAATGAGAATTTATATATCCACAATAAAAAATGAATTAAAAAATTACATAAGACCATTTTTTTTCCCTTGGAAAAACTGTAATTTTCATTGAGATATAAAAATTACATGTTGTATATGCAAGAGCATATGCTATATGAGGCTATGCCTGTCAATTTTCAAAAAAAGAGCAAGAAAATTTTTGCCTTTCTTCCATGCAGGGAGGCTTTGAGCTTTATATTATCATTTGTTGTTCATTGTCAAAAGAGAAAAACTGGCCTAAGGCTACCAGTTTTTTAGGCCAGTTTTTTAAACTGTCAAAAAAATAAAGTTCTTGAAGTAGCTAGAAGTAAATAGCATATATGAATATTTACATGCGGAGACTGTGAATGGAAATAGAAACAAAAAATTAAGCTCCCTGAGACCTATCGGCATCATCTATGTCCATAAAAGGTCTATGATAGAACTGATAGAAATGCTCTTCTCTGTGCTCCTATATCAACCAAGTGCCAAGTGGCCTGTGCGCAACTTCTTTGGATAAGCTGTCAGCATCCGCATTTCGCTCCCTGTAAATATGTTGACATGTAAACAAGTCAAAAGCTACAATACGATGATGGGCCTCATCCAGAATATGAAACAGAGAGAATGCTGTGCATTTGGTCTTTTTATTGATCCAGTCACAGGCAATTTTTGAGTCACCAAAGAGCTGAAGGTCTCGGCATTGGGTTTGTAAGGCTTATTGGATGAGGAATTTTGCTGAGGATAGTTTTGCAAAGTTGTTGGTACCTCCCCCTAACCACATTTGAATGTGGTACGAATGTGAGACAGAGAGGTTTAAGATGGCTTTTCCCCTGCAACCCTCCTCTTCGGTAGACCCATCAAAATAGGCCCATGGCTTTGAGTGGTGAATGGATTCTGGAGCGATAGTCTTGGATCGGGGTAGATCTTCGTCTTCAGGGATGAGGGAGTAATCGGAGATGATTTGGGAAGAGATGGAAGGCCAGTGCGGCATGGAGTTTTGAAAGATGAGGTTATTCCTTGCGATCCAAAGGCCCCAACAGACCAAAAGAGGCAAGTTCCTGAGTTTTTTGGGGATGGCTCTGGACCACCAAGATGACTAGGCTTCCGAAACTGACACACCTTGCCATCTTGTCAAGATGGGGATTGTTTCTGAGATTGATTGCCATAGATCACAAGCAGCCTTACACTCAATAAAGAGGTGGATTGCAGATTCATTATTGCATTTACAAAGATGACACCAGAAGGGGCCATGATGAGCTCTCTTTAGTAGGTTATCTCCCGTGGGGATTTTGTTCTTTAGAATAGTCCACATAAGAAGTTTACTCTTGGGGGTGATTTTAGTTTCCATAAATGCTTCTACCAAAATTCTATGTCCTGTGGGCATTGCTCCCTAGCCAACACCAAGTAACCCTCCTTTGGCCTATATCTTCCAACTTTAGAGAGCGCCCACACTACTTCATCTTCCTCTTCCCTGATCCTAATCTGAGCCTCAGAGAGAGGCCAAGTATAGTCATTCCAGAGATGGGTCCATTGAAAGGGAATGTTTAAATCTTGTGTCATTTTCCACGCTTGCTGGAAAGGCGTGAATAACTCCATATCAGCTATTTGACCTATATATGATATACTGTTGTCCTTAAGGAAGGATTGAAAGTCCTCTAGCAGCCTATGATGGTTTCCACAACCAATCCAAGGGTCTCGGCCAATTTGTACTCTCATTCATGATTGGATTTTCCAAGTGAGACCTTCCCTGATGATGTTGAGGGATTTTAGAACTTCCTTCCATATAATGGAGACCCCTGGGTGTATACTTGGAGGTTGGAAGATCCAATCCATTAGAGGTACAGGGCCAATTTATTTTCAGCAATCCACCTTGGTCCATAAACTATTTGATGAGAGTAATTTCCACCCCAGTTTTGCCGCCAAGGCTAAGGAGAAATCTTCCATTTTCTTTATGCCCCATCCTCCCCATTTCTTGGGTAGGGAAATGGCCTCCCATTTTACCCATGCAAAAATTCTTCCTGATTGTTTCCCTTTCCAGAGGAATCTGTAGCATATGGCCTATATCCTGGCTAGGATGCCCTTAGGGATCCAAGCCAGTGACATCCAGTAAATCGGGGTGGCTTCCAAGACAGCTTTGATAACCATAAGTCTGTTGGCCCTCGAAAGGTATTTGTGGTATCAAATGTTCAATCTCTTTTCCAATTTTGATATTAGCCAGGTCCAATCTGCAATTTTGTACCCCAAAGGCTTCAGCTTGTAGCCACGATATTTAAGCCCCTCCTCTAACGTGAGCAAGGTGTATTGAAAACGATGCAGTGCATAATGAATTTCATGGGGAGAGCATCCATTCTCCATGAGGGTTGACTTGTTGAGTTAACAGTCATACTCGTAGCCTTTTGAAATAGGGCAAAGGCATTTCTCAATGTGGTTAGGTCACCAATACTGCCATTGAGAAAAATGACCACGTCATCCACAAAAGGAAGATGAGTTAAGATACAGTCTGGTGTAATTTTGATTCCTTGTAGTCTACCTCTTCTTTTCTCCTCTTTTATTAGTCTTCTAAGACCATCCATTATCAGGAGGAACAGTAGAGGAGATAAGGGGCATCCTTGTTTGAGTCCTCTTTCTGAGTAAAAAAAAGGGGAGGCAACTCCATTGATAAGCACACTAAATGGTATATTAGTAATACAACACATGATCCATTTGATAAACTCAAAAGGAAAACCCAGGTGGGTTAGGAGCATTTTGATGTATAGCTAATTTTATCTATCAAAAGCTTTTGAAAGATCTCCCTTTAGGATCATACCTTTGATTTTCTTGGACTGTAACGAATGAAGCACCTCCTATGCGGTTCCTACTGCTTCATGAATTTGTCTCTCTTGTAGGAAGGAAAATTGCTCATGCGAGATGAACCTAGAAAGGATGGGCCTCATCCTATTTGCAATGATCTTGGCTAAAATTTTATAGATGCAGTTACACAGCGAGATGGGCCTGTAGTCGTCAAAGGTGGAGGGATTATCAACTTTTGGGATGAGAGCAATGAAGGTGGAGGTGAGGGAATTAGGGAGCATTCCACTAGTTCTAGAGTGATCTAAGACCTTCAGGAGGTCTTCTCCCAGGATGTCAAGGAAGGCTGAATAGAACTCGATCGCCAAATCATGCGATCTTGGGCTTTTGTCCTTCTTGAAACCCTTGATCGTGGCTTCCAATTCCTCCATTGAGATTCCTTTAGTCAGTTCCATGCTAACCTCCTGGTCCACAAATCGTGGGAAAAGCTAAGCTACTTGCATGTTTTCAGCAAGATTAGCTTCAAGGGGGGCCTTGTATATCTGTTTGAAGTGTGAGTTTGCGAGAGTGGATAGCTGAGGAAAGGTGTTTGCATGATAACCATACGCATCCAGGAGTTGCCAGATGGTGTTCATGTTTTTCCTTCCATTTGCAAAATTATGATAAAATTTTGTATTGTCATCACCCTCTAGAAGCCAGGTCGCCCTGCTCCTCAGCCTCCAAGCTTCTTCACGATCCATTAGAATTTTCTTTCTAGTGGAATACAGCTCTGCGAGTCTGGATTTATGATCAATGCTATCCTAGGCTTGGATAAGGTCACTTTCCCAGTTAGCTATTTCCTTCTCAAATTTTAAGAGGGTTTGATCATCTTTTAAGTGCTTATTGTGAGCCTAGTTTTTGGAAAGGTTCTTCAACTCCCTAAGATTTTGTACAAAACCCTCTGTTATGCTACCACACTCAGTCGGGGGGGTGAGCCTTCCAGAATCCCTTGATCGTATGAATGTAACAGGGATCTTTGAGCCAAGATGAACTAAACTTAAAAGGACCCTTGGGCTTTTGAGGGCCTCCTTTGATTTCCATAAAGATAGGGATATGTTCAACTACTCCTCCTGAGCCCACCCATTGTCTGTGAAAGAGACCCATGGTTAGTAGCCCTTCATTAATAAGAAAATGGTCCAATCTTTTCGCTAGACTGTCCTCTCCTTCTCTGTTGCTTCTCCAGGTAGGCATAAGCTTGGTTGAGGGAATGTCCACGGGATTATGGAGCTCCAACAAGTTCTCAAAATAGGCAGATAAGGGGTCCTGCTGGACATGAAATCCCCAAGACTCCGAGAGATCTAAGGAGAAATTTAGGTCCCCACCCAAAATAAGAAGATCTGTCTGGAGAACAACAAAGTTTAGAATGTGGTCCCAAAAAACTGGTCTATGTTGACAAGGCCCATAGACATTGAGGATTCAGAACTCTAGGCCCAAGTCTGATGAGAAGAGGTCAGCTCCCATATGGTCGTGGCCTCCCCAGCAGTTGTAGAGATGCAAAGATTGGGTATTGAAGCCCATAGATAGACCTCCTGATCTTCCATAGGCATCAATTCCAAAGAACCGCCATCCAGGGAACATGGCCTCTAGGAGAAGGGAGATGGAGTCAGCAAATCCCAGAGTCTCTTGGAGGAGGATGATATTGACAGGGGAGGTTTGAAACAGTCTGCGAAGGGCTAGTTTCTTCTCTGGTCTAGCTAACCCTCTACAATTTAAGGAGGCTATCTTCATAAGGGGGGGAAATCGAAGGGTTCAATGCTCTAATACCCCATTGATGGTAGCTTGCTTTCCCAAAGTGATTTTGTCCCTAGCTCGAAATTATGCCTTTGAGAGGGATGAGGGTCGACCTCGAGGGAGTTTAGGGGGAAAGGGGGTCAGTAAGGGATCCAAACCAAAAGGTTGCTAAGGGATTGACTTCTGCTTGGCCTTGGACCTATTCTGGTGGTGAAGGGGAGGGGAGCCAGGTACTAGGTCTAGGGCACTCTCTAAGAGGAGGGGAAGGGAGGGGGAGGCCTCAGGGAGGGAGGGAGGAGGAAGAGGGGGGAGCAAACAAGGGGGGTCGAGGGGGCACATTTAGAGGGGAAAGGGAGCTAGAACCATTCAAAGAAATTTCTATAGGAGATTTAGATAAATCATTAAAACCATGAAAGCAAGAGGGAGAAGGGGACATGTGTTGCTTACCCAAAGAAACCACTGACCCTGCAGCCGCTCTTGCCCTGGTGAGAGGATGGGAGGGAGGCTGAAGCGGAGGTTTTTCGTGTTTCTTTGGGGATCCTTGCGAGACAGATTGAGCTATAGGTGCATGGTCACTCTGTACCCCTGCATCTGAGCTGCTAACCTCCTTCCCCTCATTCTATTCTCACTTAGGGGGAATTGTCTTTCCAGCTTCCCCTCCATCCAAGTTCTTGGAATTTTTATTGAGGGGGCAATCCTTATATAGGTGCCCAACCTTGTGGCATATCCTGCATCTGAAAGGAACCCCTTCATAGTCTAGTTTCTACCTACGAGAGAAATTCCTCCATTGAATTGTAATGTATTACTATAATCCGCCACTGGTGTCAATGTGAACCAGGATTCGAGCATACACCATATTCCTTGTCAAGGGATATGATTTTTCATATTCAAGATATGTGCCCAGAGAGTTCTTGATTCGTCTGAAAATGTCTTCAAATTAGAACTGGAGGGGTAGACCAGGCAATCTAACCCAGAGAGGGCCAGCCCCTAACTGTTCTCTTTCTAGGTCAAATAGTGGATTCCATCGTTGTAGGAGGACCGGAGCTTGTTCAATGTGCCAAACTGCTGAAAGGACCCAGTTGGTGTGTTCTACCCTGGAAAACCGGTGTGAAAACCATACTTTCACGAGGGTCTAGACCACTGGGGTGTTTGGTAAGGTGGTCACTCCAAACCTCTGAGACCCACTATTTTACCCTGGCTGCACTATAGTGGCATCCTCGAAGCCTTCCAAAAAGAACCCGCTCTGTCAATTCCATGTCCTCACTCCACTAGAAATCCTCACCCAGCCTTAAGAAAACCTCCAAATCTTTTGGTCTAAGGATCCTCTGCTTCTTTAATTTATAGGGATCTTTATGAGAGGGGGTGTTCAAAGGGGGGTCACAGGTAGGGTTTTCCTCAGGAGCAAGGTTACCCGGGGTAGGGTTTGGGTGGAAAGCCCTGCCTCAGTAAAATTCCTAGAAAGGGGTAGCAAGGAGACAGGAGCAGGAAGACCAGTGGTGGGGGCAGTGGGATCATTGTTGGAAGCTGCAGAGAGCATGCAGGAGTCAACAGAGGAGGGGAGGCCTTCTGTAGAAAGACCCAGACTTGGATCTAGGGATTGGTCTACGAAATTGAGGGTAGAGGGAGACAAAGGATAGGTTGAGAGGTCAAGGATGGAAGGGGTGGCCTCGGAGAAAGTAGTTGTCGAGCACAAGGGCCCTAAGATCAAGGGGAGTGAGGCTACTGTGTCGGTGAGTTCATCGCCAAAGTGGAAGCTTCTTGCCGGAATAACCTTCGGAGAAGTCCAGATGGAAGTGCCCTTGAGAGGGTCTTCCAAGTAATCAACAATATCCTCCATAACCGCTTCTAAAAACCCGCACCAACTACCTTTAGAAACCCTAGGTCGAATGTCATTGTAGAGATCGGTTGGAGGCTTAGGGTAATACTATAACAATAAAAAGTAAAAAACCACCGAGTGGCAAAACGGCCTAAGGAGTAACAGATCGGTGTACGGGAGGCCAGAGGGATCAGCAGTAGGGTCACGCTTCCTCAAGGGAGGCACAGGCTATGGAGAAACCAGCGAACCCTAACTCCATTCCTTTCATCACTTCCGAGAATGCTCCAAATTACATAAGACCATTATTTCTTATATTTATTATATTGTTTTAGTGAAAACATACCTGCTCACAGTGAATTGGTAGAGCATAAGGCTCCTTATCCTGTGGTAGGTATTTTGATGAATCTATAGAAAACAATCCACTATGGATATCATGTCTCCGTGTCTTTTTAAATGCTTCATACCATTTACATTTAGAAATACTACATTTGAAAGAGCGGTAATCTAACTCAATAATTTCTTGTATTTTTCCAACGTATTGAAGATTCCCTTCAATAACATTTTTATCTTTTGAACTTGCTTGACTTGATTGCTTGAAATCAACCATGACCCCACAATCGAAGGATCGTCTTTTTGCATCTACTTTTTCTACATGATAATGATGACCATATGCCCACATTGCAAGATAATTCCTCACATGTGACAAGTCATTTACTTGAGTGAAAATAAATATGATTGTGCATACTTAAATAGTTAACAATGTGATTAATGTATTCAAGCAACATTTTGTAATAATTCAAAATTTACCTTTTATTAACATCCTCTGCACATGTTGATCTCATCTTCTATTATGTTTTCATCTATTCCTTCCTCATCTATTCAGTTTTGAATTTGTTTAGAAACCCATTCTATTATTCATTCTTTTCCCCATTGACCCGAAATATCAGTGGGAAGTGGGGTATTCCTTGGGTTTGATATCTTAAATTGTTTCCTTGCTTCTAACACTTCTTTCCTTTTTATATCATACATATCAATCCATTTATTCATGAATTCCATTTGGTAGAGGACAAACTTGTTGAGCACAACACCTTCATCAACACCTATTAAAAATCAACATGTATAATTCAAGTTTAAAATATTATTCTTTCAATTCGAGAAGCCCAAAATGATTTAGTAAATGATTCTAAAATAACTATAATAATAAACATTTTACATACCAATTACTTCTTGAACACCATTAGTTTGAGGCTTTTCTCCATCTATAATATCAGATGCACGTTCTTGATCCCAAAATTGTGCACCATCTTCAAAATCTTTACCAAGGAATTTACATAGGAAGAAAAAGGCTTCATTTAGTACATACCCTTCAGCCATGCAACCCTCTGGATGTGCCTTCTATCAGACATATCTTTTTAGGGTTTTCATGTATCTCTCAAAGAAAAACATCCATCTCGTTGAAACGATACCTGCCATTTCAATGTCATCAACTAGATGTATAAGTAAATGGACCTATAAGTCCATGAAACTTGTAGGGAGCTCCTTTTCAAATACACTTACAATTTTTGTGATTTCTTTCTTCCATCTTGGCACTTTAGACTCATGGATCTCTTTAGAGGTCACCCACCTAATTAGATATTGTCATTACGTTAGTATGAATTTTTAGTGACATTTAGAATGAGATATAATATATCATTGTATCATATAGAGGAACATTTCATACCACATAAAACCTTGTAAATTGTTGGAAATAATACTGAGAGGGGGGGTGAATCAGTATTATCAAGTCAAATAATCCTTTTCAAAAATCAAATTGTATACGCTACTTCAGTTAATTAAACTCGCGTATATACGCAACTATTTAGAGGTAAACCAACGTACACAGAGCAAACTTTAATTTACTTAGACTTTCAGATGATGTTGTTAATCTGAGATGCAGCATCAAATAACCAGTAACCAGAGACAGTAAAATAGAGCAGAAGGACAATCACACACAAGAACACCAGATATAAGGTGGAAACCCAATATGGGTGAAAACCACCTGCTGCAATTCGTC
>APFE031704441.1:0-38718 GCA_000404065.3 Pinus taeda | reverse complement strand
TAAAAAATACATAATAAACTGAAATGATTTTCAAAAAATATATAATATAAACCGAAGAGAAACCGAGAGAGAACACAGACCAGAAAAATTGCAGACCTGTTTGCTTGCTGACAAGCCAGAGTTGATGTGTCATGGTTCTGTTTGCTTGCTGACAAGCCAGAGTTGATGTGTCATGGTTGAGAGGATCCCAGTGCTTAGCCATTGTTTTTTAAAATTTGGTTTCAAGCCATTGTTTTTCAAAAAAAGGGTGAAATTGGTTTCAAGTCAGTATCCTACACGGTCCTTTTATTTATTCTGTTAAAGTTAATATTTATAAATTATTTATTTCTTAGAAAACGATGTTATGAATTATTATAGAAAATTGTTATTTAATTTCTCAGGAAAGAACACTGACTGATAAAAATAGAATGGAAAGAATATCATGTTATAATTTTTATATTTCAAGTATGTATATAGCAATTTTCCAAATTGCGCACTGGAAAAGCTATGGTATACTATATTCTTTTCTGAGAATACTTGTGAGAAAAATAAAATACTAATGAAGCAAGTTAAAAATATAGGGACATTACTCATAATATTATGAAGAATTTTTACAGAAAGAAAAATCGATTGAAAACGCTAGATGTCGAAAGATAGCCGTAATGAAGTATCTCCAGAACGAGAATTTCTGAACAAACTCAGAAGATGAATAGAGACATATAGGCCCTGAGTAGGAGAAATAAACGAACCTGAATAAAAAATAACAGAATGTTTTTGACACGCAGGAAAGAAGTAATTTTTTTCTGAGTAACTTATTCGCAAGCATAAATAGTAAATTATTAATCTACAGTAGAAAAACTCTGCAACTTGTAAGTCACAGTTAGTCATTACAATTACGTAGTGGAGACTTCCCATATGTAGAAGGGAGTTGCATTTTAAAACAAACATTTCGGCACTAGAAACTATGAGAATTGTATGTGAAAGCCAAAGTACATTCGGCTCTAAAAATTATTGTGAGGACTCAGAAAGAAGAATTGACGTAGTAATTCAACAGAGGAATTAAAATTATGGAGTCAGGAAATAACCATTATAAGCCAAACTCTAGAGTTTTCCATGAGATGAGCCTATTTTCTGCAAAATCTTAATAAGCTCTGTTACAAGGTAACCGTTCTCAAATGTGGGAAACATGTTCTAATAGTTTTTACGGGAGCTTTCGAATTGTATGGAAACGTTGTCTTTTCAGCAGGAGCTTCAATCGGAGTTTGAGAAAGATCCGGGAGCTTTGAAGGCTGTTTTTTTTTGAGTTAGAGAAATATGTTGAACTGGCCACAAAACATGAGCCTACGTTGAAACCATCGCAAGAAAAAAGGCCAAAGACATCTTTAACACCGATATCCTTAATTGAGAATCTAGAGCAATCTCTTGATGGGTTAAGGAACATTGTGGCACCTCGATGTAAGGGCGATATGGGATGTCAAGCAGATGATTATTTCTTATGTTGTATAGGCACCTCGATGTAAGGGGATATCTGGGATGTCAAGCTTATGAGTATTTCTTATGTTGTTTATGTATATATATCGCAGAAGATTGTATGTGCATATTTTATGTGGCAGTCAATGCTTAAACATTAGAGTTGTATTTTTCCCTTAAGAATAACTAGAGAAACATGTCAGAGAATTGATGAGTGTGTGCATATTGTATGTGGCAGTCAATGCTTAAACAATAGATTTATTTTTTCTGGTAAAAATAACAAGAGAAACATATCGAAGAATTGATATAAAAGGGAGACTCGAGGAGAGAAATACCCGGAAAATATAAATATAAAAGTGATTATATATTTATTATTTATATTTAAATTATTTTATATTTTATATTTTGAATCAATATTAATTTGTTATTTATCTTATATATATTATATTATAATATAATATTTTTTTAATTTTTATTATATAATATTACTATTTCGGATTAGCAGTTTTTTGAAGAAATCTCTAGCCATTCCCATACTCAAGTTCCCAACATTCCCACATTCCAAAAACTCATGCAAAATAGGTAATAAGGAAATAAACAATAACAGTGGTCTCAAGTTGTATCAATTGAAGGATTTTTTTATTTTTTTTGTTAACCATTGGTGAATCGGTAACCGCCGATCCTAATCTATTTTGTCAGTCCTAATCTATGGGAGACCCCTAATCTCTTTTTGTTTTTTTAACCACGTGGTGAATCAGTAACTGTGGTTCCTAATCTATGGAAGACCCAAGATCAATATCTATGGGAGACCACTAATCTATAGGAGTAGTCTAACAAAGCGGAGGAATTGCCAATTTCATCGGGGCCCTGAAAAACGTCTGCTCCGGCTGCCGGCAATTCCTCTGCACTCCCCGAGCTCCGCCACCCTCCGCCACCTTTCCTCATTAAAGTCGTGGTCTGACCAAATTGCCCGATTTCCATCTGATTCTTGCTGCAAAAAGTTAATGCAATTTTCAATTCGAATTTTCATATAACCGCGGGCTGCTTCCTGACCAATTCAACTCGGCACTCCCCTGCAGCTCACCAGCTCACCACCCAAGCGACATATAGGCAGGTTCATTCATCCAATTTATAATGCTCTATTTATCTATCCCACCAATTTATAATGCTCTATTTATCTCCTTGGCCTTCTATTAACAACTTTCGGCACCACGGTCGCTGTTTTCTTATCATTTCCACATCGCAATTTACATTCAACACAAATTATAGAAGAAAGGAGCTGATCAGACCACTTATGCTCAATAAATTGATTTCCTTTTGCCTTTTATTTCTTCTCCGCACAGACCGATTGTACCAGTTTTGAACATCGCCAGGTATAGGTTTCCCAATTGGGTAGTTCAGCATCTATGGTCTAGCCATTCCTTAATGCTACCAAGACAGCAGGAAATGAAATGCAATGCAATGAAAACCCCTCTGATTCAAGGCAATTTATGAAATGGCCAGATGTCTGAAGACTAAACCATGATGACCAGATACGTACTGGAATGCAAGCCCCTCAATGGGAATAGAGTCCAGTCTTTCTTTCTTGTTGGTTGCAACCAATGAACATGTTGGGGTTTGTATTTGCTGTGTGATTTCTCATGAAATGAACAAATGACAAATTGCTGGCAAACACATTGTTCTCATGATTTGACTCCATCATTAATTGCTGGCAAACACCATATGCCAACCTGCACTTCAACTTGGCTTTGCATTCAAGTTTGTTAAATTTCTTTATATAAACTTTGAAATATAGGCCTATCAGACCAGCTTATATGGGTTTGAAATGGTTGCCATATAATCCAAGATTCTGTTAATATATCTATTTAATTCTACCGTATTATTTGTTATGTGTAGTTTCTGCACTGTATCGTTGTTGTTGGCTGTCTTCGTGCGAGTGTCATCATAGGCTGGACATTAATGGATCCCTGAATAATTGGTCAACTAGTTGTGTTCACAATTATTTTAATACACACATGCCCCGGATCCTTAAGGAGTAATATTTTCGTTGAATCCAATATATGATAGCTCAAATCCAAGAGACGTTGCTTGTTAGACCGATTGTGCCTGTTCTTTTAGTCTCTTACATTTCTAAGAATAGGCAGTGACATCTTTACACCGTTGTGTCTGATTTGACCCTGCAGGATTTTATAAGGTAAGCTTTTCTCTCTGCAGTAGGTTTAAAAAAAATGACGGCTTGCTGCTTACAATGCTGGTTAAAGGCCTCTCTTCTAGCCAGACATGATATGATCTATTTGAGAAACTGAAGAAGTATAAGCTGGAAATTATGTTACCTATGAGGAACTTAATATATTTATAGCAAACTGCATTACATTCTTTTGATGTGAACTGATGTAATGTTTTTGTTACATTTATTAATTGTTAAAATCAGGATTATTAAAGACATGGTTGTCTGAATCAGGATTATTAAAGACATGGTTGTCTGTCGAGTTGATTGGTTAAACTTAAGTCTAAAATTTAAATATCAAAGCAATGATGCACATTCTGTTGAGATTTGTAAAGGTCTAACAGATTAAACAATGAATCCCGATCTCACCCAAATTCTGAAATAGCGTCCTCACATATGCCGTATGGAGAGATGGGGCTAGTGCGCTAGAAAGAAAGTGCAAAGCCCAAGAACAAGTGCTGAAAAATAGAAATACACTGGTCTTCCTAAGAGAAATATCGTAGTCACAAGAGAGAATGCCAAAATTAAGTGTCATTAGGCTCATAACACTTAGTATTTCAGATCGTGCCAAATCATAACGTCAAATACAGAATGAGAATTTGCAGCTCTTAAAACCTAGAAAGACCATCTTTCAGGTTAATTTGTGGACCACTTTAATAGAAACAAAACAATAAAACCTTTCTGCCATGGAAGCAAAATGATAAGGATGACTTGGCTTAAATTTGAAATGGCAAACCTACAAACTTCCTGAACTACATTACAATACTCAATTTCCTTGTTTCAAAAAGACAAGAAAATTATCAATAGAAATTGACATTTCAGTGCACCATGTACTAATCTGTCAATATTGAATATAGATAACTTGTTCATGAAGTTTGAGGTTATTGACCTTAGGTTGACATCACCTTGATTTCTAAAACTACACCAGATTTGAAGGAAAATCAGGGCCATTGCCTCCAACTCTATCAATCAATATCTGACACAGGGAGATAATGAATTTCATCTCAAACACTCTTTTGTACAGAAGAACATCTTGAACTCTTTCACCTCTAAAACACATGGTCCTTAATGACAACAATAAACAAGTTTGCCAGCATATACAGATTTGTTGATAGAGCAGTGTTGCTTCCTACATTACCCCATAAGGGAACATAAAGAGCACACTTACATGTACAAGTTAGATTCAGTCCCTCACTTTTAATTTTTGAGTAATTGCATTCTTTCTATTGATGCATGGTTGGCTGAGAAATGGCATATGCAACTAGCACAACACTCATGGGAGTACCAGGAACTACTGATCCTAGAAAAGGTCCACTTGAAACATAAGGAACATGTCTAGGAGGAATCATGATGGGAGTACCAACAGTAGAACTAGCAGGCCCAACAATAGGTTGACCCACAGGAGGTCCATATGCAACAACTCTTGGTAGAGATTGCTGAGACAAACTCTTAGGAGGCTTTCTCGCAGCTCCTGTGGAACCATTCTCTTGACCTGTGATAGGTCCCTGTGGTGTTGATGTGTCTCCATCGTTCACGCTAGTGATATCATGAATACTAGACTGTCTTCTGTCTTTGTTTGCAGAGTTCAGACGGTTATAATATTTCTGAGCATGACTAGCCACCTGGGTAGGAGTCCTAGATATAATGCAATTTATGGAGATGCTACGCCAGTCACCTTTATGAAACTTGTCTAGTCCAAGCAGAAATAACTTGCTTCAACAAGAACTTGATGTGCATAACTCAGTTATAAAGTTCAACCAGGCATACTCTATAACCTCCTTCCCTATCCTAAAACTTTTATGACAGAGCTTTCCATTCCTATTATTATGGCACTCAACTGCACTTTTAACAAATCTTTACTACATTTTACAGCAAGTGTTCAAGAAAAAGAACAAAAAAACATGTGGATCACTGTCTGCCAGAAACAGTGCTTGAGCAGGCATCCTGCATCTGTCTATAGATGACGGTGCCCATATTCAGTAGTCTTCCATCATCACTGGAGCATATATTTCTTATGCCCATAACAACTCCTCAAGATTGGAAGAGTGACCAATAGTTCCCGCAACATCAATAGAACAAACCTACCTTACCAAGACCACATAGAAAATACATAGCAGGTTGCATTAATGCAACGGATATTGAAACTCAAGACAAGAAACAAGAAAAGCCACCCACCAAACATTATGCTGATCTTGCTTTGTCCATAAGAAAAGAATAAATTCAAGGTTGCAATGAAGTTGGGATTGAGTTTGTGCCATCTGGCCAGCTTTGATAATGTTGCATATAAAATATAATCCCAAATTTATTCAAGCAGAGCCTGCTTTTGAACACAAATTGGTACTGAAGTTTATATATCTGACTTTGCATGTCTAAACTAGCTCAATTATTTACTCAATAAAGGGGCATTTCCTATCTCAACAAAGAATGGCCAGCAGATAAATAGGTGTCAAAGCAATTTCAGGATCAATAAAAAGAATTTATTGTCCTGGGGAATCTGAGGGGACAAGAGCATTTCAGTGTTTTGCCCAATGCTCATGTTGGGTTTAGCTACCTAACAATCACTCTAGTCTACAAGTTCTGTCTGACTATTTCTGGCAACCATCACTGGAATGCGGCCATACAATTGTTCATGAAATTGTAGGTTTTCTTTTTGATGCATAAATATATTTGGCTCCATGAAAACCCCCTAAAACACTAGAACTGTGCGGATTCATCAACTGAAAGTTGCAATTCCAACAATTTCTAATTGGATTTAGGCAAAATTTATTAATAAATATGGCCAAATATGGTCTAGAACATTGAATGTTTATACTACATCATGATCTCAAAACTAATTGTGTTTTCTGTAACTTAGTTGGTTTTAGATGTTTTAGGGATAGAACAAGCTCACAACTATGAATTCTTGTCTTCTACTTTATATTTAACTCAGTTCTTCCAAGTTGAGTGGCATGACATGCATTGGAAATTGTGGTATAGCTATAAATCCACGATATTCGAAACAAATAGGAAAGAACTAGAATTGATTTGGCAATTCCATGCCAAATCAGTGCGTAGTAGCAGAAAAAGGATGCCAACTCATCTAAAGTTTAATCGAAGTCTACAGAAAAGAAGAAACAATAGAATGAAATCATGTTTTGTATGATGCTTTGTCAATTTTACTCAATGCCTAAAGAAGCTTAAGCAAATTCCCCCCCCCGGCATGCCTGAGAAGGAAGAGCAGGAAATTTTGAATTTATAAAGAAAATGCATGCTTGTTTAGATATTAAGATGGACAAGATTATGAGGATCCCCTATCCCCCAATTGTAATAGAAAAGTTGTTCCAAATGTTGTTGATGAAGTTTAACCCTTAACAAGTGTAGTGTGAAGGAACCGTTCATGTAGAGTGGTTGAATAAGTTTCTTGTGATGTTATATGACAAATGGCATTTCTGTCACACATAAGGCATATACATGAATCATGATTTTCTTAGACAATGCTCTGTTAGTCTAGGGTTATGTGGTTTTTGGTGTATGGACAATTTGTAAGGATAAATATTTTTATATTTTGCATATGGCATTCAAAAACTAGAGAAGCCTAATTCAGTGTCATTTATTTTAAAACTCATAGATGTATTTGGGTCCTATTATGAGCATTTCATCTATATAAAAACTTATTTTTATCAACAAAATACAGAATATTTACTAGCATTGGAATGCTAAAGTATAAATAAAGACGAATGTGCTGAATTTATACCTAGAGATGACATAATATTTTCTATTTCATTCAAGAGTTCCAGATTAACACTAAAACAAATTCGCACATACCCTAGAGGTCAATTAAGAAAATTATAGTTTATTGGACTAAAATAAACTTAATATTATATTATAGGCTAAAAAGGGTGGCAATAGAAGATAATTGAAAAGGGATATTAGTCATGCAGAGTTTTTATAAACTTGACAAAAGTAGATCTACAAGGACATGTTATCAATAAATATATAAAAAAAATCACAAAAATATCCAACTCTTTGTTGCAAGCAATTCCAATAAAGTGGTGATTGCAAGATGTGTTTTTTGCAGAATAGTTGCTAGTATTGAAAATGTTGCAGTGTAAATGAATAGAAATTATCTGCTTTTTTGAATTATATATGATTGAAAAACATGTTCAGTATTAGGAAATAGATAATTGTCTACTTGTTTAATATGAATTTATTGTTATCTTTTTTTCAGGGTTTTGAAGTGTAAAAAATGGTGCAAAAGTGGCGTTTATGCATTGAAGTGTCCTGCTTTCTAAATCCAGGTCGAGCAGTTATTAAATTCGTCTTTTACAATATGGCAACAAATCATTTATTTCATGGAAAGAGAGAAATGCCTGGAATGACGACAAACAATGAGGCATATTACATTGCCCTTGTTGAAGGGCTAAAAGAGGGAAAACAACATGATGTCAATGATATTGAAGTCTTCACCAAATCGGAGTTGATATGTAATCAGATGAAAGGTATCTATCGAGTTCAGAAGGACAATTTAAAACCTCTTTATAAGGAAGCAATAAATTGGAGTTGTCAATTTCAACATTTTATTATCAATCTCTCTGCAGATATTGAAAAGATGTCCACTGATATAATGTCCAGAGCGTTTTTAAGCACATATTTAGATGTTAAATATGACATAGGATCACCATCCACTGCAACAAAAATCATTGATCACCATCAATATAGATCCCCATTGTGCGAATGGGTTGTTGTTATCATTTTTCTGGGCTCTATCATAGCATGGTTCTTTCACTAAAGGAGAACCTGTTAATGTTTTATTTTTCCCCAACATGCAATGATTACGTTTTTTTTGTATGGGAGACAAATTTATGGGCAAATGTAATATATTCCATATACATGGACAAATGTATTTTGAGAAAAGTAATTGGTTCATGCTTTTGTGATTATCATTAATACATTATGGTGTTGTCTGGTCCTTCCAAACACCTTCTCAGATCTTTGTTTCTAGAGAGATATTGATATGCTATGTGATTTGTTCGTTGGTTGTTGATCAGTGATGAAAGGTTTCTTTACTATGTTTGTAAGGAATTTATTCTTAATAACACTATTATTTCTCAATCACTCGGTCACTCTTCCTATCTCCACCTTGGATTTCATCCCAATAGTTTTCCCAAATCACAACTCTATTTTGGCTTGACTTCTGTGTATTTCAGATCTTGTGCTTGTGGATTTATCATGATAGTAAGGACCTAGTATTTTTAAATCAAAGCAAATCTTGCTCATGCTCATTGTGTCATAAGTAAGGAAATGTCAATATTTCTCCAAGAAATCACATCCATCATGATGGTCTACTATGCTAAATCTCCCATGTGACCACTCCACTTCCTCCAAATCTTGCACTACTTTTTCCTCTACAAAATGATTCTTAGATAAAAACTAGAAAATATGCAGTTGGTGTTCTGGCTATTCTTGTAAGAGAACTAAGAGGATTACTTGCAATTAGTGACCAGAAATAGTACAAGAAACAAACTTCTACATTTTTTGTCAAGAATAGAAATTTGTTTAGATCCTTTTCATTTTTTTATAACATGTGGATAAATATAGGGTAGTTTTGGTAATTTGACATTACTATAAATTATGTCTGAGCTTAAAGAACTTAAATTTTCAAAATTTCGATAAGGATCTTAGAGGCATCTTCATAAGCATTACTCTGTTTGTGTGATAAAATAAGCTCTCACATCACAAACACCAAAGAGTGCACATGATTACATTCAATGATACAACTGGTCCTTTCTGAAAAATGTCCAAGCCATGTAGTTTTGAAGATCATATATGTCTAACCAAGATGGAAAAAAGTTTATTAAAGAACTTCAAAAATATAAATCTGACTTTGTTATTGTCAAATCAGATTTTCCATTCAAAATAAAAAATTCAGGTATTTTTTAACTTAGTAACTGGAGAACCCACAGTAAAAAACAATTTTTTGTCAACGTTTCAAATCCCTACAGGGATCCATATCAGGACTTCTAATGATTTCACTCCATGTGTCCACTCCGCTTAGGGAAATGATTCTCGATTTAAGATCTTTGTGGTTAATATCTTCTAACTTAGTAACCGGAGAACCCACAATAAAAACCATTTTTCGTCAACGTTTCAAATCCCAATAGGGATCCATCATCAGGACTTCTAATTATTTCACTCCATGTATCCCCTCTGCATAGGGAAATGACTCTAGATTTAAGACCTCTCTGGTTAATATCTTCAAACTTAGTAACCAGAGAACCACAGTAAAAACCATTTTTTGTCAACTTTCAAATCCCAACAGGGATCCATGACAGGATTAAGAGAGTGCATCATATAAGGCTTTTATTTATATTTCAACCATTCTTCTCATAATGAGGAATGAAAACAATTGAGAGAGCAAAGCAAGAAGAATCAAGGGCAACACTAATTTTGTTGTTCATTCTCAAATTATTTGTGAGAAAGTGAAACTAATGGTGAACAAAAGCCATAAGCATTATGGGTAACACAATTTCTTCCATCATGATCTAAGTGATATAAATATTAACACTCAAGCATGATTAATGATAAAATCATTTCAATGATAGTCCAAACCATAGAAATTTAATTACTATTTTAGAGAGACATCAACATGTACTTCATTAATGCAATGATTGCATGGAAAACGCTATCTTATCAACTTATTACACATGCAAGATTGTATTGCAACCATTAAATATTACAAACTAGTAAACCATCTTATTTCAGATGCTTAGAGATCATTCTAACCTCCCTCAAAATTCAGTTTATAGCCAAAAGCTTACTTTTAAGAAATATGACAGATATGACAAACATATACATTATGATTGCAGAACATGATGACGATATTCAGCTAGAGCCCATATGGGGAAGATATTATGATAGGCAGCATAACCCATTACAAAGCACCCACAACCTACACCCCTAAGTTCCTGTAAGTGAATAAAAACAATCAAATTGATGTCAAAATTAAAAAATACTTCTAGCATGACTAATGTCATTATTATCCAGTCTCAACAGCAGTGGGATCAAATACAAACATTTTCATTGTAGCAAAACCAAGCTTGGAAGATGTTATACAGGGTTGGAGGAATAAGCTTATCCTTTTCCCCTTATATATATGGTACTGATTTAGCATTAACATAATTATATTTATATTTATTAACATGAAAATAATTACAGCATGCCATGTATGATGTGAATTATATTTATATTTTGAGGCATCGCATGGGCGAAGTTGAAATAATCTATCAGTTGGAGTCATCTGGTTAACAGAGTGCTAATTTGACTAGACATGTTGGCAGACATGGAACAAGAAATGCAGGTGATCAAGAAAAATCTAAAGGCAACACAAGATAGGTAGAAGAACTATGCAGATCAAAATAGGTTGTTCAAGGAGTTCCAATTTGGGGAACAAGTGTACTTTCTCATCAAACCAAAGAAGATATCCTTATATATTGGGTCATATGCCGAGCTGGCACCACGGTTTTATGGACCCTTCAGTATTATTGAGAGGATTGGGCCAGTAGCCTATCGAATTTCACTACCTATGACAGTGAAATTCCATGATTTTTTCCATGTGTCATTTCCTAAGAAGTATACTAAAGATGTTGATCATGTGATTTACTCGTTTGTATTGCAGGTGGAACTAGATGGAGAATTCCAGTAGAAGCCTCAGTGTATATTGCAAAAAAAGCTGCTCATGCTCTGGAATCGAGAAATCGAGCAAGTTAAAGTGTAATGGAAGAAATTTGGGCCTAGTGAAGCTACATGTGAGATGGTGGATCATATGCGGGCTATGTATCCTTCCTTTTTTACCGGTTGAGGCAAAGTAGTTTTGGCATGGTGTTTTGATATGGTGTTTTGGTATATGTCTTGATATATGTTTTGGTATATGTTTGGTAATTTTGGTATATGTACATATGTATATAGATGTAAATACCGCCATGAGCTACATTATAAAGATCCAATAAGCGGTATGGGTGTCATGTCATTATGATGTTATGTTTTCATGTTGGTTTGCTTCTCAGCAGGTTAATCATTGTAAATATTGCAACAAGCTAAGTTATAAAGCTCCATTGGTAGTATGTTTTGCTTATAGCAGTCTTGTGGTTATAGGTAGTGTTGAACACCGAGGACGATGTTCCACCAAGGGAGAGGGTTTTGTAATATCCCTCGTGAAAATTCCATGTAATAAAAGTTAATAAAGGAAAAATAATAACCACACCTGATTGGACACTTATTCCAATGTGAATGTTGGGAAAGACATCCTAGTGTGGCTGTTCATTTGGTTATTAATGGCTAAGGAAATGGCTAAGGCTTTGGAAAGGAAAAATGGCATTTTTAGCACATTTATTTATGAAAATAATGGAAATTAGGAGAAAAGGGAGGTGAAAGGTCACTGTTGCATGAACGGAGGAAAATCATGGAAAATAATGGGAAATGAAGAAAATAGAGGCCTCATTAATAAAAAGGCTTATGAGGACCAGTTGGTAACCTTTTGTCAGTTCAATTTTGAAGCTCTCCCATTCTTATCTCTCCCTCTCATACTCCTGGAGACTTAGAGTTTTCTTGGGGCACTCTTGGAGGGTGTGGCATACTTGGAGTTTTGGAGCAAGAAGGAAAAGGAGGAGAATGAAAGCGTAAGAGGGAATCAAGATCAAATTCTATACCAAGATTTTCTTACAGGTTGCATGTATGTTTCCCTCACTAGTTTTGGCACACATGGAATATGCATGTGGTTTGCTAGTTGTGAGTTGTCACTAACATGGAGGATTGTCTGGCCTTTCCATTTCCTGGATAGCCATGGTGATTGTGGATTTTTTCATTGTTTTGTTTGTTTGGTTCTCATGTTTCCTTAGCTTGGGTTGAGTTATTAGTCCTAGAAGCCTGGTTGGAAAAACACTCTGGAAGCCCTATAACAGCTTGGGTTGAGTTACTAGTCCTAGAAGCCTTGGTTGGAAAAACACTCTGGAAGCCCTTGGTGGGTTGAGTTACTAGTCCTAAAAGACCTGGTTGGACAAACGCTCTGGAATCCCCATAAAAGTTGTGGGTTAAGTTACTAGTCCTGGATGCCTTGGTTGGACAAACACTCTAGAATCCCTTGAAGGCTTAGATAAAGACCAATATGATGATGGTTTTCTGATGTCTAACCGTGAGGTGGAATCACTATTTAATGGATTGAGATGGATGGCCTCTGGAAGTCTTGGATGAGTTTTGATTGATGTGTTTTATGAGATCCCACATTCATGCTTGGAATATAGCCATGGAAAATTTTACGGGCTAATATTCACAAGTGGGCTAATTTTTCCATGGTTTTTCAAACAAAAAAAAGATTTGCCCAATTTCATTTTTTTTTAAAAATGATTCGCCCAAATTTTATAGTACAATTCTTTTTTACCTTTAAAATTTCCAAAATTATATAAATACTATATATAAAACTATTAGAAATTTGCATGTTTTTACAAAGATATCAACAAACATTTTATAATTTGCAATTTTTGGACTAGCAAGATTCACCAAGGTTTCTAAACTTCAAGAAAAATTTTCATCCTTAAAATTTTCAATGAATATGGCATGGGGGTGAATGGTTGAAGAGAAATTTGGCTCAGCCATTCTACGGTTAGGTGGAATGTGGAAGTCCCATCTCGGGTTTTGATTTGCATCATCAATATGAGGTTATTTCTACTTGTATTTATATGAGTATTATACTCAATTACATGTGGTTTATATGGCTATGATTTCATGAGTATTTATGTTGCTATTATGCTGGTTATTTATGTATTTTATGACAGAAGCTATGTATGGATCTCATCATGTTTTTACTTGCAAATGAATGATCAATGTATCTATGACCTAATGGATGAAATGGAAATTGATTTGTTGAGGCATCAATGTTTCTTAGCGATTCTCAATGAAATATGAGATGCCTATGCTCAGATCTATTATTTACACCTGTAGATTACATATTCGTGATATGTTTGACGAAATGCCTATCATGGCTAGTAACGGTCCAGTCAAGGTCTTATTCAAGTAATTGCATTAACGTTGTTGTTTTCATGTTATCTTATTGTTCTGAAGGTATCATGCAATTTTAGGCAGTGACCTAGACTCTGGGCCTGAAAATGTGGCTTAATTCCCGAGGATCTTGGCACATGACTAAGCAAAAGAGTCCCTGGATGTTGGCTTGCAGGCCTGTGAGAGCGTCCACTAGTCGCTGGACACAAGCATGCCCATAGCTTGAGAACGTTCAGAGGTCAAGTTGTCGAAAATTTTAGTGGGACCCAGGGGTAGGCTACTTGAAGTGTTGGATTAGTTCCTGAGGCTCCTAAGGCTAATGTTGAATGTTTGTATGGTGTGTTTCTGTTGGTTCCACTTCCTTAACATGACTTAGGAGGTCGAATCATATCATAGTGGCCTCTTGTCACATGTTTACCGTAATTGACTAGTTGCTTGGGTAGATGTGGGAGGAGGGTGTTACAAACAAGTGAGGGCCATGCACAAGGTGTCTCGACCAACTATTACAAAATTCATCACGACATCTCTGAGGAATTTGTATGCAATATTTCAAATTTCAAATTAAGGGGTAGTGTCGCACCCACTCAAATATTTAATTGTGTGTCCCGATAGGACATTGGCAGTGACCTACGTTCATTATTAGTCCTCAGGAACTATCGTGCAAACAAGAGTCGGGAAGAGGAGCTTCCTAAATCATGATCTGTATGACTATCATCCATAACAATGTCAGTAGAGTCCTCATAGATCGTGTAGATACTCATCGATAAATTCTTGTGTGTATCATTGAAATAATAGACAAAATGGATAGGTTGGATAAAAGGTGGTTTGGTTTCTCAAGCCGCAGACCAATAGCTAATGAAGATTTGATATGTACATCTTTTTGAAAGTAGTATAAGGTACGTAACCTTCACACACACATATTATATTTTGCATTTTAGTTTTATAAGTTAAAAACGATATTATTATTACTTTTTTTGTATTCCACAACAACTCGCATGATGAATAGCTACTAGTAAACCTCTGGGGTCTATGACCTATCCTCCTCTCTGTAAACCAGGTTACATGGGGATTTGAACCTTGGATCTCTCAATTTTCACAGATTTCACATTACTTCAATCACCAATTGAGTTGCCCCACAACAATATTTAAATTTTAATTATTTATGTAAATCTTAATTAATTAATATAAAACTAGTTTAATTGCTTTACAATAATTATAAGTTTTTTACTATTTAAATAATAAAGTACTTTACTATATTAATATTTTTTAAATGATTTTTTTTTATTAATATTATTATTTTATGATTTTGTTGGAGAGCCTAGATCAGATGGTTGAGGAGAATTGACCCATGATTTTGAATTCTAAGTTTATGGAAGTGTAATAACTCTACCTTATACTAAATTTAAACTTATAATCTTGGAAAAAAATACATATTCTTTACTAAATAGTTATTTTTGAGAAAAGAAAAATTAAATTAAAATAAAAGAATGAGTGACCTAACATTAATAAAAACTAAGCTATGAGGTGTCAACCAATTAATTTGAGAGAGGTTTAGCCCTTCACTAAGTTTTAGGTTCAAACCCGATAAAGAAAGAGTAAGAATGGAAATCAATTTTGAGAAAATTACTTCAAAATCCCCATTATAATTTCCACTATAAGTAAATTATTAACTTATCCAAAAAGACTAACCCCAACCCAAAAAAACTAGTTTTTTTACTAGATTTATCTTACCATCCAATTTAATAATTTAATATAATAACTAAATCATTTAATAAAATAAATTTAAATATTATTATTGCTTTTTAGAAATTTTATTTGTTACATTTTTTTTATTTATGATGTTTTTTTTCAATTATTGTAATTATTGATATTTAAGTTTTTTATATATATATTTTTATAATTTGACATCTAAAATTTGTTTTTTAATATAAAAAATTAGTTTTTAATGTATTTTTAATAATCTTTATTGGTTTTTTTAGTTTTGTTATTAGATATATCATAATATTCAATCTTTTTAATATTTTAATATTTATTTTATTATCTGGAATCCTTAAATTCTTAACTATCGCAAGTTAAAAACAATGTAGTCTTTTGAAATTCATGTGCTATGTTTTTAGTTTAGTGCATTATTTTAAAGAATATAACAATTTATAGTACTTTAATTCATGATTGCTAATAGTTTTAATATGGGTTTTTTAAAAACAATTGTAATTATTTTTTAAGTATTTTAAATTATTGTTATTAAAAATATATTTTTATAATTTATTAATATTTATTAATTAATTAATGTGTGGAAATAGGTAATTTTAATGGAATAAAAACATTTTATTTTAATTTCATTTAATTCTAAAACTTTAATTTCTAACTATTAGGTTGATCTTTATAAAATTCTAAAAATAAATCAATAATATTGTGTTTTTTTAACTTAATAAATAAATTTATTAAAATTATTATTTTGAAATTATAAATATTTATACAACATTTCTATTTAAAAAACTATAAAATTGATACTTAAAATATAACTTTGGAAAATGATTAAAATTGAAACTTAAAACATAACTTTAGAGATAAACTTTCTCGCCAATGTTAGAAGTGTTTGGACTAAATAGATCCACCGTTGTAACTCATAAATTCCTAACATGGCCGAATATTTCTATGCACAAAATCAACATTCATAAATGGAATCTTTAGAGATACGATGGTTGAGGTTGAATATGCAGGTCATACCATGTTAATCTGTTTTGCATACAAAGTTTTTTCCTTACTTATTAAAGCCCAAAGTTATATGAAATACTTGTCGAAATTGAATCATTTTTTAAAACAATCTCTCAAGAAGTGTTGGGATTGTAGGTGAAACACATTGAAATTGAGGTAGTTAATGCGTTAAAATAATATTTTATTTATTTATTTATTATATAGGATGATTTTGGAAGAAGGATTTGTTTAATAGTGGAATGTTATGATCCAAATTGCGTAAAACTTTGTTCGTTAATAATAAAATGTTATGAATAAAATTATGCCAAGCTCAATTAAACCAGATAATTTAAATCCTGTAAATTGGGAATATATTTGAATAATTTTGCCAAGCTCATGCTCCAATTTAGCCACTATCACCATAAAAATATATCCAACCACCTGCGAATTAATATTTAAACTAAACGGCTATATTTTACATCTAAACTGAATTTAGATTTGTGGATTTGGCTTTGGGTTTCTGTGAGAGCATCATCTCGAGTCAGCATTATTTTTGCAAAATGATTTCCCAATTAATTATTTCATTATGATAGAAGATATTTATTCCAGCTCTCCATCGTTAAAAACGGAAAAAAGATCAGAAACTGCATTTTTCCAAACCATAAATATATTGTACTACAATTACGAATATATATATATATATACAAATTGCCTGGTAATGGCCACGTATTTGATTTATTTACAAAGCTAAAACCAGAAGATTGGGATTCAATGAAAATTTAAAGCTCTTTGCATAATCATTCCATTTTTACCGTCCATGACCTCCAGGTTAGTGACATCATCAAAACCCGATTGAAGGTCGACCAGGAGCTCTTCGTTGGTGATAATGTGTTCCTCCGCAATTGTGTCCGGTCACTTTCCGCTTTTAGCTCGGTTATTATTAACTATCCTAGGTCTTTTTTTTGTTTTTGGATTGGATTTTTTGTTTTTTTGGATTGGATTTAAGTATAGTATTTTTTAAAGAAATTGTAGATTTTGCATATTTGTGTGGATTAAATCATTTTTTTTTAATGTATAAATCAATTTAGTATGTTTAAAAATTTCTCTAGTCTTAAACACTTAAAATTGGATAAATACATTTTTTTAAATAGTGTTTTTAATTATGTTTTAGTTAAAAATATATTTGAAATTTTTTTAGTAAATTGTTCTAGTATTTTAAATTTTTTCTATATTTTTTTTAATATTGGGATAAATGATTTAATTCAGTTGTGAAACTTTTCATTGGGAACTATTCATCATTGACACTTAATCTATAATCACGTTGACTCATCATGGTTATTCAAGAAAAACCATGCCCTAGAATTACCCTACTAGTACTGTAATTCTCGCGGTTACTCTTTCCAAATGAGTCTTGGGTGATTAACCTATTTCCTTACATTCCATGAAATCAAACTCTTAGCCAAACAAAAGCAATTTTAAAACATACTATAAAGCTAAAAAGAAAATTGTCAACAATTCAAATTTATAAACACAATTCTGTTATAAAATTTGTAAGAAGTGTGTATATATTTAACTATTAGTGTTGTTTATGTTTTACTCTATCCATCACCAACAAGGTGTGTTACTTAAACACATACTTATAATACATTAAGTGGGTTAAGCATTCAAGTAAACCAAAATCTAATTTATTAATTGTATAGTTTGACCATCTCAATGAAACGAATCTAAAACATCACTGGAAACTATTTGTTTTTTTATTAAAATTAATAAATGTAGAAATGGTGTTGAAGAACTCAATTGTAAACATCATAATAATGTAGATATCTTACCTTGGAAACGTTTCTTGACAAAACCATCTAGAAATGGCATTTGTTTGGCTCTTTTATGCTTTAGGAATTATTACAAATAGAAACTATAAACTTATAGATAACAATTTCGGGTATTTTAATTCCTAGGTTTCACATTTTTAGTCTTTATCTATTTTCTTTTGTGCCAATAAGATTGCAAGCTTTCAATTTTCCATGGTAAATCTATTTAGGCCCCTTTTCACCTTTGATTGATTTTCTTTCTTGTTGATGCAGCTTGAGGTGGATGTGAATGGACCATGCCAATTGAGGAGACATCCCAAGTGAATTCAAATATGCACACAGGTAGAAAGAAAAACATATTTTTAATAAAGTAGGAGTTAAGATATTTACAACTTGCAACAAAGCACCTATAGTCTAAGGACACAAAACCACAGAAAATGGATCTGAGACTATTCAACAAAGGTTCTTACCTAGTCTCCTTAAATATAAGTCTACCAAACTAAGTGATCAATAAGCATCTAGTCTAATAGAGACTTTATATCAAATAATATATCAAATAATGGCGGCATATATATATATATATATATACCCACAACACAACAAATTTTGCTTGGTTTGAAATGTTTTTGTCATGATGCGATCTCATCAAATGGTCAGTCTTAATATGATTGAATTCCCATAGGTGTCACCTAGATGGGACAAGGGGAAGAAAAAATATATATTTCATACTCCTTAGGAGGAATGTCGTTCAATAACATTTAATTTGTTCATTTGATCAGGATAAGTTGGATTAGAATCCAAGTCCAAATAGTTTTCTTGAAATTCGTTGAATATGCATCTATCTCTTATGCAAACATCATTAAAATTCCCACTTGAATGAAACAAACAATCAATCCATGAGTGTGTTAGTACTTCATTAAACATACGTAGATGAAAGAACAAAACCTCTTCCTTGTCATAATAAATTTGGACTACAATCTTCCTTGTTGCCACTAACTCTCCCTAAGTGTATTGGCCACCCACCTTTATTGGATTGTTTGGGCGAGAGGCTTGTCGCAATATCACCTACTCACCTCTCACTTATGAAATTAATCATATGTCACGATGTCACTTTTGGAACAGTGAAAGTGTTGCTTTGGCTACAATCTGCACCAAATATCGAGTGTCTCAACATATTGCTTAAAAGCTTTGAAATGTATGGCTTATGAAGAATGACATCTACTCCACTTATGAAATACTAAAACACTTTTAATACATTGTACTTTCTTGACTACAAACTTTCGGTAGTGGAGCCCCACATTGATTCCATGTGATTATGATAGTGGAGAGGATGTAGAGGATAGTCTATCTTATAGTTTTACTTTGTTGGTCATCATTACATCCCATAAGATATCCTTAGTAATATCTCATATATAATTGCTATGGCATGTATGAGCGAAGGACAACTTTGTTGGTCATCATTACATCCCATAAGATATCCTTAGTAATATCTCATATATAAATGCTATGGCATGTATGAGCGAAGGACATTTGGTTTCAGAGTTATGGATATTTTATTGTGAGTGTTCCATACAATTTCAAACAAAAATTGAGAATTCAATAAGTCGTTTATGTGTTATGGTCATTTTTTTTTCTTATGAGAGATATGTGTTTTTAATGAAACCTTTATTAGTGAAGGGTTAATTTATTATCAAAACATCAATCTTGAAGAGAAAAATTTTAAACATAATATTTCTTGAAGGGCAACATAAAGAGCTAAAATGTAAAAAATAAATTTGTATGATGGGTAAAGAGTAATCCAAATTCCAACCCTGATTACCACTATATAATTAGAAAATACTAATAATGATGAAATAATGACATATATAATTAAAATAAATATATAATAAAACATTATTACTGATATATAAACTCGTCAAAACTACCACCTGTTAAAAGGAAAATATATTTTCTCCATAGATGTGTGGGAATATTTCTCGCAACATAATAGTTAGTTTTATAGGAGAAGATTACACCTATCTCAAAAATTCGAATTCAAGTATAGCAATTAAAGTACAAGTGAGTTGTAAGGTCAAATGCAACTTTTATTAATGCTAATAGTGATGAAATATATAGTCGACATCTGGAGTGAAAATGAAAGTGAAATTTAGTTGTAAGGTCAAATGCAACTTTTAAAAGAAATGTATGGTAAAACATTATTGCTAGTATATAAATAGAAAAAATTATTGCTAATATATAAATTGGCTAGAAACTACCGCCTGTTAAAGGGAAAATGGATTTTTTCCATAGATGAGTGGGAATGTTTCTCACAACATAATAGTTAGTTTTATAAGAGAAGATTACACCTATCTCAGAAATTCGAATTCAACTGTAGCAATTAATTATGGATTAGATAGATAGGCATTATTAATGTTATTATCATAGAGGTCATTATCAGAATATTAGTCAATTTTAATTTTGGTTTAAATTTATTTTGCATATTTGGTCATTTTCATATTATTATACAAAAATTTATAGTACATATTACTAAAAAAGAAGTGGTTTTTAAATTTTTCTTGTAGGTTAAAGTTAGCTGGTCAAATATTTTGTAAATTTTAGGTTTTTAAGTTTATAGGATTAGATCCACTAATTGTGATTTATGTATAATTCATCATTCCAATTTCACTATGAAGTTCATAGAATTAGTTCTAATCTTAGCAACATTCATTATATTCTCACACTAATTAAGACAAAAAGATATTTTGGTTTTGAAAATTGTGATTAACCACCTTCTTATAATATTTTAGTTTCTTTTTCTAATCTAACTCTTTGTCTCGTAAAATTTGAAATAATATTATTCTTATTTTATAAAATGGTTTCCTCTTTTCTAAATCCTATTTCTACATTTTTATATCATCCTCACTCAAAATAAATAAATATAATATATATTATATATATATATATATATATATATATATATATATATAAGAGAGAGAGAGAGAGAGAGAGAGAGATATAATTAAAAATTATTTTATTATTATTTTTCTCATTAAAAAAAACTACTTGTAATTAACAAACATTAAAAAAGACATTTCTATTTAGACATTATGATATAGGTTTTTCTCATATAAAATATTGGTTTGAAATTTATTATATAAAATATTAGTGTGAACTTTATTTATATTTTACTTTAATATGGAGAATTATTTTTGTATATTGAAAATTAAAATATTTTTAAAATATAAAATCGTGGTTAAACAGTTTTAAGAAGTCAATTAATTGGTGATTAAAGTATTAAGAGTTCTCAAAAAATTGAGAGATCCAATGTTCAAATCCCCTTATTTGTGATATGATTTATGTAGAGGAGGACAGACCTTAGACTCCTGGAGGTTTACTAGTAGCTAATGTTAGGCGGGTTGTTGAGTTCCTCTTAGATACAAAAAAAATTATGGTTAAACATATTAACTTAGATTATTTTAAATTGTATTCACTAAAAATTAGAGCGATAAATTTATTTTAATTATTAAATTTCATATTACCCCGATGGGGGTGAGTTTGTGGGGCATCGAGGCATGTGGCACGAGATTGCCACCCTATGCCTCAATATTGACTTAATGTGAGATCCCTAATAGTGGGTGGAATGTGTGCAAATCCATATGAGGATTCAGTCCATTATTGAAGGCCAATTAATGGAATTTACTATAGTCTCATCATTATTGTACCAGATGCAAGGTTGGTGGTCTAGGTGATGATAGTTGAGTACCCAGAGGAATTCAGGTGAAAGAATGTCAGTTGTGATTTCATTTGTATCATTTAGTGTGGAGTGCTTGAAGAAGCAGAGCTCTTATCTGTGCTCAGGGATGGCAAGGGGGATCTAGGGTGGTCTTGATTTTGAGAACCTGAGCATGCAGGAGGCTCTGAGCAGAGATAAATTCGATATTGTTTTGAGATATGGGAGACATACTACGAGAAACCAATTTATATCGATGCTTTAGATGTGAAAGGTTCATTCTCAAAGCTGTAGAAATTATCATTGTAGATCACTTGATAATTCAATGTACTAAAGCAAAATACTTGATCTACTTCTACTATCAAACTTTGTGGAAGCTTAATCAATTTGAGCAAGATCAATCGGAACACGTATAATAGAGAAGAAGAAATCATACACATGAAACACAGAAGAATAATCTGGGAAAAGCCTCAGTTAAAAACCCCGCTATCTGTATTATCATACAAGTGGAAATATCTCAGGATTACACATTGCTTTAGCTCTCAAGCTGTCCAACTCTCAGTACAATCCCTCACTATTGCTCATAGACAGAATAGACAACACATATGCCTTCCTTCAGTCCTCCAAGCCTCATATTTCCTTGCGCAGTTTCTCCTGGGTCCTCCAGCTACAACCAGTGTGATTCTCACCTCACACATAACACTGACCTCTGAAATAACTGCACAATCCTGAAGGACTTAATTCCTTCTGCATGGATGAGTTTCCTTTATAGGAAAAATCCTCCAACTAGTAGTACAATGTCCCTGTCTTTAATCTCAACTGGGTCTTTGTCTGAACTGACATGCATGACTTATTTATGAGAGAATATTCAGTTATCTTGAGAACACTAGTTGCATGCATGCATGCATTAATTGACTGAACTCAGAGTTAGTTCCTCCAACTGTTTGGAACTAATTTAACTGGACTTAACTCAGTTAACTGAGCTAACTAATTACAACTCAAATCAAAGGGATAACTTCCTCAATCAAAGGGATAACTATTGCATGTCTTCACAAAGACTTCATGTTTGATTTTCTCCAACTAATTAACTCAAGATGAATTAATTAATTATTTTTCAAACAACTAGTGAGACTAAATTCGAATTTTAATTCTCAATTTTCATTCAAGGACAAATTAAAATTGGAATATATCCCGAAATGCTATTTATAACAATGTTATTTTTAGCATTTCTATATTTTGCTATTTCCAACAGAGTTGGAGTATATCCTGAAATGTTATTTATAACAATGTTATTTTTAGCATTTATATTTTTAACATTTCTTGTTGCAATTTTCAACACTCCCTCTCAACAAGAAAGGCATTCAACTCGAACCCAATCCTGAACCTTTGGAATGTTCTACATGCAACACTTCTCTCAAGTGTTGTTGCTCTAGAAACTCTAGAAACAAAAAATATACAACCTGAATCAGTATGATGCATCTATCATCAAAGTCTCTAACTGCTATTGCCTCTGTCGACTAAAAACTCTGCACCTTTGTGCTCTTTAGTATTTGAGTGCTCTAGCCTCTGTTACTTTGATCTCTGACTGCATCAATCACACTGATTCCTTCTGCTACATCTGTGCTGCTGCTAGTCCTATCTCCCAGCGCTGCATCCTCACTGCACCTCCTCTCATCATGTTGCATCGTGCTGCCCAATGCTGCACTGCAACTCAGTTACTGAGAAGTAAGTAAATGATCTCCCAACTGACCTCACTGTTGGGCTAGAAACACCCTCTGATTGTTGAAGCTCCCTTTGTCACTCCATCCGCATCTGTCTCTACCCACTAAGCCAGTCCTGCTACTTCTTGTCGGGGCTCCCGTAGCAAGGTCTAATCAAAGAGGTTGGGTACCTCAAAGATCCTGCCCCTATTTCATCCTTTTTGAGACTATCACTTCACATCACCCCACCTCACACCTCGAGGTATGGCTGCATGTGATACCTCTGCCCACTTGGCTCAAAATTTTCCCCTACTCGAGGTCTTTGCATGAGTGGATGCCTCCACTCGATCTCCTCTCGAATTCTCCAGTTGTAGTTGCTCCACAACCTCCTGAAGCTACTTCACCAATTATGGCTCCTCCACAATTGTCTGAGACTTCTCCTGGTACTGCATGTTGAGAGGTAATGTACTCTCCCTCTCAACCACCAAGTCTCTAACAGTTGCCTTGCTCCTCAAGGCCTTGCTTGCATCTTGAACCTCAAGAGAATACATGTTCTATACCCGTGAACCGATTTGTTTCACCTGACCTGTGGTGATGTGTCTATGGAAAACCTTTCCCTTACTGAAGACAACATCGTAGCCTTTTTCCTCCACCATCGCGATCGATACCAATTTTTTCTTCAATCCAGGCACATACTTCACATCAGTCAGGGTGATAGAAGCTCCATGCTCCCTCTGAAACACAACCGTACCTTCACCTGAAACACGATACTTTCCATCATCACCCATCTCTATGCGCATCTAGAGGTCCTTCTCCTCCAAGGTACTGAATAAACTTTTATCGTTGGTCATGTGGGATGAGGCTCCACTGTCAAGAAACCAACCACAACCCATCATCAATGAAACCATGCATGCGATGAGGGGAAAATCCAATTCAAACTGAGAGGCCAATGCCTCACCTTCAAATCCTTCCAAGGATCCCTTCTTGGACTTCTTCAATGGACAATTAGTTGCATAATGGCCCACCTCATGACAATTAAAGCATCTCACTTTAGATTTGTCAATCTTCTTCCCTCCATGGGAAGAACTCGATTTGGAATGAGAATCCTTCTCTTTTCCTTTCCTTGCCTTATTGGCTAAGGCTAGATTTTCTTCATCATCCTTGGATGAAGAACCATCTCTGGTGCTCCTCCTGCATACCTAGCAGTTTCTCTCTTCCTTGTATATTGTTCTCCTAGTAGCTATGCCAGCTCTAAAGAATAATGAGGAGAGCAAGACTCACCATTGCTCCGATAAGCTGTAGAACTTTTTCTACAAAACCTCTCTCTGATACCATGTATAAATTTCTCTATAGATCAGCTAGCTCTGATATCATGTAGAGATTCTCATTGTAGATCACCTGATAATGCAATGTACTAAAGCAAAATACTTGATCTACTTCTACTATCAAACTTTGCGGAAGCATAATCAATTTGAGTAAGATCAATTGGAACACATATAATAGAGAATAAGAAATCATACACATGAAACAAAGAAGAATACTCTAGGGAAAGCCTTAGCTAAAAATCCCGCTATTTGTATTATCATACAAGTGGAAATATCTCAGGATTACACAAAGCTTTAGCTCTCAAGTTATCCAGCTCTCAATACAATCCCTCATTGCTGCTCATAGACAGAATAGAGAACACATATGACTTCCTTCAGTCCTCCAAGCCTCCTATTTCCTTGTGGAGTTTCTCTTGGGTCCTCCAGTTGCAACCTGTGTGATTCTCACCTCACACACAACACTGGCCTCTGAAATAACTGTGCAATCCTGAAGGAGTTAATTCCTTCTACATGGATGAGTTTCCTTTATAGGAAAAATCCTCCAACTGATAATGCAATGTCCCTGTCTTTGATATCAACTGGGTCTCTGTCCGAATTGACATGCAAGAGTTATTTATGAGAGAATATTCAGTTATTTGGAGAACACTAGTTGCATGCATGCATGCATTAACTGACTGAACTCACAATTAGTTCCTCCAACTATTTGGAACTAATTTAACTAGAATTAACTCATTTAACACTAAGCTAATTAATTAAAACTCAAATACAACTCATCCTTATGTCCTTACTTAAGGGATAACTTCCTCAATCAAATGGATAATTGTTCCATGTCTTCACAAAGACATCATGTTTGATTTTCTCCAACTAATTAACTCAAGATGAATTAATTAATTATTTTTCAAACAACTAGTGAGACTAAATTCGAATTTTAATTCAAGGACAAATTAAAATTGGAATATATCCCGAAATGCTATTTATAACAATTCTATTTTTAGCATTTCTATTTTTTTCTATGTCCAACAGAGTTGGAGTATATCCTGAAATGCTATTTATAGCAATGCTATTTTTAGCATTTCTTGTTGCTATTTTCAACAAAAACCTCCTTAGGTGATTCATAGGAGGTATAAAAAATCTTGTTTTGTTCCTTTCTTCACGTTAATGGCTTTTTCCATGCTTATTAGTACCTAGTATGCTAGGTGTGTTGATTTAGTGGTTTGGTTCAAAGAAGGGTATTTCCATTTTCCCTCTCTTTGAATTAGGGAGGTCAAGATGTCTAAAGATTTCCTGGTGGGTGTTAGTCATTCTCGTGGGTGGATGACTAGTAAAAGTAGGTGAAATTATGGTTTTATTTGGGAAAATTGCTTCTAGACTTGTAGTGGGTCGGTTTGTTCTCTTAGTTGTTTTGTCTCACTAGTCTTGGCATCCTGCATTCCTGAGTCTGTTGTTTCTTTGTCCTGTGTGGAGTGGTGAGTGGGCTTTATCTCCTTTGGGATTGAGATGGAGAGCGATGACCGAGTTGTTGTTTGTTTTCATGTTTTCCTAATTCTATGGTGGTGAATGAAATTCTTTATTGTAAGCTTCGTGCATGTAGGGAGTCATGAGTGGTTGTGGAATTTTGCATGTCGAGGGCTCTCCCTGGTCCGCTTAGCAGGGCCATCAGGTATATTAGCAAGGAGGATTTCATATAACAAGAATATCCAGGCAAGAAGGAGAATCTAAATTCTTAAAGTGGTTGGGCGCATTGTAGGTTGGAGATGAGAGGTATCCAGAGACAACAACGGTAGTAGCAGCAGGGACATGGAGAAAGAGTAAATCCTTTACCCCAATCCCTCCCTCTGGTGGGAACACTCCCTTAATGAAGGATAGTGTGAACATTCTCCAGCAGATGAATAGCTCGGTGGAACAACATAATTAGGCTTTGCAAGATGATCACAACGATACCATTGATTTCATGAACCACTTCTAACACAATTTGTGGGAGATGCACGCCATAATGGTTAGTTTATGGAGAGGACAGTGGCACATCTAGGAGCAACTAGACAATTTGGAACCTAAGTTGGCCCACATGGAGTGTCACATCCAAATTGAATTCAAACCGTAGTCATCCCCTAGCTTAACTATAGATCATCCTATCTTGGTAAATTTTGATGATACCTCATGAGTGTTGGTTTCTTTTTGTCTTGTTAGTATTTTGGCAATTGTTTTCGATTAATGTATGTAAATCATTTTTTCTTTGGAAATATACTATGTATTTGGGATGCACCTATTAGCCAAAAAGTCTAATAAGATTGAGGCCAGGCCTTTGATATATGCTATGAAACACTATAATATTTTGAAGTAATGGAAATTTTTTATTCACAAGAAAAAAATTATTAAATTTCATATAATATATTAATTTTTATATTGATAATTTAAAAAATTACATATTAAAATATTTATTCTTATATATTATTTAATAAATTTTATTTTAAATAAATTTAAATATTTTTTTTTAAATTATCACATTATATTAATTAATTAATTTTTATTTAATTAATTTATCTCTCCCTACTAGTGGTGATGAACATGGATGATCGACGGGACATGGCTAATTATTTCCCCCCCACAAAATACATGGACATGGCTAATTAAGCATTACAATTTCATGATTTTGTCCACAATCCACCTATGTGTATCTGATCACTACCATTTGTGCTCAATGAACCACCTATCCGTATTTGATCATTTCCATTTTCATTTCAAAAGTGATTCATAGAGGCAATTTATTACCACTTATATTTAATTCACTACACGACATGCACTAAATTACAAAGGGGATTGATCTCCACCAACAATATTGTGAATAGAGATTGAAATACATGCCACCATCCATCATTTTCACCATCAATGGCCTTAGAATAAGCATCATTCTTCCTCCCACTTTACCTACAATATTGATCACTATCACTTGCTCTTTCTGTCACAAGTATTCAATTTTAGGTGAGGGCTAAGGGTAGAGAACACCTTTGAAATGCTTTAAGTTTGATAAGGTGCAAACAAAATGATTAAGATAGTAATCAATGTGATACAGATTTAAACAGGAATGCAACAAATTACAGATATAACCATAAATACAAAGATGCAGTAAAAATAATACTTCATTTCATTAATGTAAAATATTGAAATATGCCGAGTAATAGAAATGGAAATAAACTAGCTAGGGCGATGGTAGCTTATCCCTGAGAAGAGATGTGGTGGCTACATGCCTCTGAATTGCCTTACAATGAGGATCAAGGGCCTTTTTATTATTGAACAATAAGAGCAAACCCTAATCAACCAAAACCCTAAACTGAGGAGAGTAACACCAAGAGTTTATGGGCCCCGTTGGGGTTAGTTGGACAACCAACTTCTTGGGGTCATGACTTGGTCATATTATCTCCATTTGACACTCAAGATACCATGTTGCAAATATCTCTCCAAGGAATACGACAGAAAAGACGGTTTTATCAAAAAATCGTTGGTGGTAGATTGCCAAAAAAATATTGTTTAGGCCTCAAAACAACTCCGAAAGTTTAGGACCCAAAAAACTGCTAAAAATAGTAAACTATGCTACAATTAAGGAAATTGAAAAACTGAAAGAAACAATGGTGGGGGTCCAAGTGGAATCGACGGGTGGCCACCAATATCCACTTGGATCATTCCTCCCCCCTTAGGAAGTAATGGTCCCCATCGCATTGAGCTCCTCCATGACATGAGGAAACTTCTGTTGAACTTGGTCCCTATTGTGCCACTTGCCCTGGTGAAGGAGTTGGCTTGCTTTGACAACTCGATACAGTTGAATCTTCTGCTGGTGAATGTGCTTGATCTGTGTGTCCATGATTTGATCAGTTGCAACTTGTTCAATGTAATCTAGATTTAACTCTGTTGGTGTGAGATGTTCTACAATTTCATATGTGTCTAGTAATGGTGGAAAGTATGGCCGAAGGCGGTCCACATTGAATATTGGGTGCAAGCAATGGAATGGGGGAATGTTGAGCTCAAATGCATTGTCTCCCAAAACCTTGGTAATGGTGTAAGGACCATATTGGAGTGGTCTGAGTTTCCAATAGGCTTCGGTAAGGAGTTCCTTTTGCAAATGAAACCAGAATTTGTCGCCCACCAGAAACTTGTGTGGCACTGAATGTTGATCATGTCGCTGCTTGTACTTGGCATTTGATTTCTCTAGAATATCATGGACCTGCTGGCAGATATGTTGGATGTGCTCAATGAAGTTGTTTTCCTTATCTATTTCAAACTGGACATAAGCCGAATATGCTTGAGTAGCTGCAAATGGCATGGCCACATCAATGGGACATAGTGGTTGGAATCCCAAGCCCACCTGAAAAGGGTTGTGGCCAGTCGAGCTATGGAGAGCCTGGTTATAGTTGTGATGAACATAGGGGAGGCTCTCATCCCATGTGCATGGATGCTTTGAGTTGTACATGCACGAAATGTGTATGATCATCCTATTGAAAACCTATGTCTAGCCATTAGTTTGGGGATCGAAGGCTGTGGACTTAGTGAGTTTGGTGTCCAGCATCGACCAAAGATTGGACCAAAATGTACTGAGGAACTTATTGTCTCGATCTGAGATGATAGATTGTGGGATCCCAAAGTGTAGCCACACTCATTCAAAGAAGAGTTTAGCAGTGGCTTCTGCTGTGATATTCTTCTTGTAGGCCGCCATAATGGCCATCTTCGAGAACCTATCCAAAACCACAAAAACAAAGTCGTTTCCATGCTTAGTAGAAGGAAGGCCCGACATGTAATCCATGGAGATGGATTCCCAAGGTTGACTAGGGGTAGGCAACGGAGTATAGAGGCCTTGCTTCTCGATGGCCAGTTTGGCAATGGCGCAGGAAGTGCAGGATCTGATGTACTTCCTGACATCCTGTCGAAGATTCATCCAATAGAAATACTTCTGCAGTACTACCACCATTTTCTTGACCTTGAAATGCCCAGCAACCCAACTATAGTGATCCAAAATGGATCCAAAACACCCTCTAAGTCTTCAAACATTCAAAGAAGAACCTTTTAAAAATGCGGATTACACTATCGGGAGGCAAAAACATGAAGAAAATAGTGAAATAAGGCCTATCGGAGGTCAAAGGAATGACGCACAGGAGTCGTCGGATTTGGTCGATCAACGGTCCAGATCCGATCTGCATATCGCAATCGGCGGTGGTAAGCGGAGGATATCGGAGCCTATCATATGACAATTGCGATCGTGATCAACGCGGGTCAACGATGACCATCGATCAAGCACACAGATCGACGACCCAGGTTAACTCGTGATATCACAATCAGTGATTATAGAGGATCACTTGCAAACTGCCCGAGGGTCTATGCGATAAGCGATTGCAATCAATTGCATCACAATATCGCATCGGAGCTACACAAAGGAGTGGGGCCTATACAAATATGGCTTGCGACAACTGGAACTGATAGGGTTATAGGTAATATTTTATATATTTTGAAATCTGGAAAATGGAATTCTCCTTTGTATTTCACATTTCTGCCAAATAAATGAATTGCAAAGGAAATGTGTTCGATGCAATGAAACCAGACCCCAAAGGGTTCATGAATGCACATGTATAACATTTCAAGTTGCCATAAAACCATTTTACGAGATTCTCAATGTTTTAATGTATTTTTCAAATACAAAGGGAAACCACGAAATGAGTGGGATTTCGGGCGGGTCATAGGCGGTAAGTGGTTTTGGCCAGGCTCCGCTCAAGCCCATACACTGGCTGCCACGTGGCTAGGCACCAGAGAGGGAAAACCACCCTTTTTGGGTGGTTAACCCCCATATGCATGAGCCACCTGAAATAGATCTCAACCATTGGATCAAGATCACTCAGATCAACGGTGGAGATGCGATAGCAATTACAGGTGGACCCGATAGGAGTATAGAGCCGATTTAAGGATATTTGAAGTCCAACAAATGACAGTTTGGAAAATTTTCCTATGTTTTTATTATATTTCTCTGTGTAAATAGAGAATGCTATTTTTGGGGATTCCAAAGGCCCGATGGTCCCTTCCGTTACAGAACAGGTGGCCACCTTCCCATAAGACATTATGCCATGATTGCTAACGCTCAAAAGGGGATTCAAGCCGACAGAGGCCGGGAGCTAGAGAGCCAGAGAAGGGGAAACAAACAGATAACACCGATTGGCTTTAAATCCATAGACTGACAGAAGACAGAGACAAGTAGGGATGAGATAGAGAGAAGACATAGACAGAAAGCGAGAGGGAGAGTCTGTGTACTCAGTAAGACTTGAGGGATTCAAGCAAACCCCTATTATTTGTTCCTGTTGTGTTGAGACTCAATTTGAGCTCACATTTTGTAAAAATCTTCTCTTGAAGACATAATAGAGACGTCACCATTGAAGGTTGGACCAGGAGACGTAGCCCAGGAGTTTTGGGTGAACTCCATAGTAAACTTGTTGTGTTATGTGTGTTTGTCTATTATGTTTCTTTAACTGCTTCATTGTTTATATTATTTGCAATCTTATCAATCTGTTTCACTAAGTAATGTAGGCAAACACATGCACATGAGTCTGTAATACCTTAATACTAGTCTAAGATCTCATTTTCAGATCATATAGTGTGCTTCCCAAATCATCTTGGCACACTCACTTGAAGGAACACAAAGGTGACCCAGGTGGCATAACAGGGCATCCTGGAGGTGAAAATTTAGAACATGCTGACCCTCCAAGAGTGCCTGGTATGAGTGGTCGAATTTTGGGTCGCTTTTGTAGAGAAGTGGGCAATCAAAAGTCTTGTGCCCAAAAGAGTTGAGCACGGTGGTTAACGCCATGATCAGTGGTCGACTAAGGCAATCTACAACATTATTGGTGCTGCGCTTCTTATACTTGATATTCAAATGGAAATGTTCTAGGTATGTGGATGAATTTTGATGGTGATCATTCTACAACTTCCCTTTCGTCTGTATGAACTGTAGGGGATGGTGGTCTGTGTGGATGACCGTTTCCTTCCCCAAAATGTAATGCTTCCATTGTCGGCAGGCCTGCACAGTGGAATACATCTCTTTTTCATAAGTGTGATACTTCCGGACTATGTTTGAAAGTGTTTCACTGTGATATGCCATTGGATGTCGTGCTGAGTAACGACTACCCCAATAGCATAATCAGCGACATCTGTCTCGATCTCAAATGGTTGTTGCAAGTCAAGTAATGCGAGCACTGGTGCCGAGTATAGGCGATGTTTTAACTCTGTGAATACCTTCTATTGAGATTCAGACTGTTACGCAGTAATTTGTCACCGTTGGTCACCGTCCTTGTTACCCCCGCTGTCACACACTGGAGGATGCATTTACGGACCTGTGACCAGTGACACAACTTGAAAACACTTGCATTAGAGTCTCCTAAGTATGAACTTCAAAATCCCTGAAGACACCCTTTGAAGATTAGCCCTAAATAATGCCCTTTTTCCATTAGCGCGTGTCCACAGTATCTAGCCCGCGCCAATGGCTCAGTTCCTCAAAAGAGGGCGCGCCCATGGACGCGCTGTCACAGAACAAAGCCCGCGCCACACAAAATTAGTCATGATTTTTGGCCAACGCGCACTGAAGTGTTTTTTCCTCCATTACTCATGCAGTTCTCTGGAAAAAATCCCATGGATATGATCGAGTGTCGTCTTTTTCATCCATGACAACTCAGTCCAAAGGCTATTCTGGGACAATGCCAAATCTTCAGTAGGTGTCTGGATACGATGAATACTTCCACCTCTTCCATCTATAAATGCCTGTCACCCCACATTGAACAGGCTAGTGACAGTGTCAGAGTGTTGAAGTTTTGAGTTTTATACAAGAGCTAAAGTAAGCTGAGTTATGCTAGATTGATAATAAGAGCTGAGAGAGAAGTTATGCTGCCGGAATGTTGAGAGAGGAAGTGACTTAGCAAGGCATGTTTAACTGCTGACCCAGTTGGAGGAGATTTGCAGCGTCAAGCCTTTATTGGTTGTAATTCTTCTCTTCTTCTATTGAATAATGAATGACTGTTATTATGGTTCCACTCACATATTCTTCTGATAATATTTGAGTTATATCCTGCTTGACTGATATATAATTGTATGATATTGGATTTTACGCTTGTTTTGGATTGTTCTTTGTTTGTGCAGGTGTCCATGCGTGGAACGTAAGGATAGTGACCGGCCAAAGCTAAAGGACAAGAGCGACGTTTCTTCCACGACAAATAGCATTGGATTCCAAGTAGGTCTTTCTGATCAACCTTTAAATTATGCAATTAGGAACTTGCATGCAGCGTGTATGATTGTTGCTAGACCCCTGTGGGGCTAGTGGGATCGCCTCTGTCCGCAGAGGGGATTTACCGACCTCAACAATTTGGCGACTCCGCTGGGGAGTTCGTTGTTGATTGTGTTTGTATTGTTTAATTTGTAAATTGTGGACGGAGTCTGAAGAGCGGCCAGGTAGCCTTCGAAACACTTCTGCTATGCGGAAGTGAAGTAGATCAACGCCACTTCAGTCGATCTCCGGTTCAGTTTACAAACTGGGCAATCTCAATCTTGCCTTGCATGTCGTTTTCTCCCATTTATTTGTCTGAATAATTTCTTTGGTTAGATTTCTTGCTATCTTTTTACTTGCTGGCTCTGTCTAGATATTAGAAGCCAAGCCTGAGACCACCCGTTCTGTCTTTTTGCCTGGCAAACTCCGCCAGCGCATTTTTTCTTTGAACAGTCGCGCTACTGGGCGCGAGCTGCTCTCAGACAACTCGCGCCAATCTCTGTTTAGCGCGAGTTGCCGACTTACAGTCGCGCCGCACTGGTTAAGTTTTTTAATAAACTTGTTTGTCAGTCTCTTAAACTTGGGTCTGTGTCTTTCTGCTCTTTATATGCCTCCTGGAAGTTTGTTGGATTGATATTTGACTGGTGATTTTTCCATCCTTCAGTTGTTTGCCTTTGTCCATCGATTTTACATCTTGGCCTTTGCGGTTTTTTGTGTTATCGAGCCTTCTGTTCGATTGATGAGTTACAGATCCGGTCTTTTTGTTGATTGATTTCCATATCCTTCTGGTGGTTATATGAGTTTTGCATTTCATACTGCAAGTATCTCGCTTTTAACTTGCTTGTTTTTACCTGATTTCATTGTGACTTAGCTTACATAGTTCCTTGAAGACTTTGGTTTTTCTTTGCTTTGGTGGGTCATTTTTCATGTTTCAGATCTGGTCTTAGATTCCTTTGAGTGAATTATCTGGTTGTGCATATCTCTTGAAATCCATTAAGTGCATTATACTATTTTTAAAGAAAAGAAAAAGAGATTTTTGCTTTTCATTAGTTAGCATTTTATGTTAATTTTTTGCTTTTAAAAAAGAAAAAGAAAAGATTTTCCTTTCTTGTTATTAGCTGCATTAGGATTTTTGTGATCGTTTTGTTTGTGTGAACCTCTCAACTCTTCTATAGCTAGAATTCATCCAACGAAACGAATACAATTTTCGCATGTAGTTGCATTTAGGACATTTCAAGAGACCACATACGGTAAGACCAGAAACTGAGACTTAATCAAAGATAAACCATAAAATGAACTCAATGAACCTAACAACGCATTGAAACTTAACGCTCACATTCTAGAGGTCTAGGCTAGAGACGTGTTCCGGCGTCGTTAAGCCTGGTAGTTTATCGTTGAGTGGTTGGGTGATTCCTCCACGGTGACACGATAGGTGCCAGTACGGACTGTGCTCCCACGTACCGTCGAGTATAAATTGGGAGACCCCTATAGGCTTGCAACCTTTGATCCATAGGAAGCCGAGTCTGCTGCCCTACAAACCGTAATGCACTGAACACAGCATTCGGGAAGATTGACTGCAGTACGGGAAGTCCTTGGTGATCTTTTGATCACTAAGGTGTATAAGCAGTTTTACGAATTGTTTGGCAAACCCTTTTACCTAGATTTCCAGAGTAGTCAGCTTTTGATCCTTTTCAGACTGTCTAACAGAAAAGGTGTAAGTGAGCAGCTTGTCACTTCGTGCTCATTAAACAATCTAAGGAGACTAGAGTCATCTTTCGTCCTTTTCTCGACTCTTTAAAGATGAAAAGGTCAAGTTAAGTGTCTTAATAATTTATCTGGCCACGATCACATTACCCAGTTAGATCTTGAGTGCGCTAGCTTGAGTAGGATTTCGTCTTAATATGGCAACCTTTCCAGGATTCATCAACCTAAGTTCCCCACCTGATGGGAATGCTGGTCGTTTCCCTTCTCCTGGGAATGCTGGTGCTCTTTATATGGCAACACTAACCCTTCCAGGGTTAACTGTCGGGTTACCAGTTTGGCTTTTTTCCAACTCTGTGGTCCCTACTGTGTCGGCTGATACTACATCAGTCCCTCCACTTGCTCAACATCCTGTTGAACCGAAGGTGGACCCCACCCCTTCGACACCTACTTCAACGTCTCCTTCTTCGCCTGGTGAAAGTACCCAGGTGGCTAACAAGAAGAAGAAGAAGACGAAGAAGAAGAAGTCAAACAAGGGAACGGTTACAAACAAAATCACGACTACAAGCACAACTGTTGTTCCACCACGGACAACAGAAGACGGACTCCTTCCCACTCCTCCGCACAAGGTTAAGTTCCCTTGCAGATTATGCAAGGAAAACCATCTTCTCCGTGATTGTCCTGGTATTCCCAGGATCTTAAGAATATGGTCTCGCGATCCAGCCCGTCCCTCATCATCCACTGACGCTCACGACGATGCTACCTCCGTAGTTGGGAATACTAAAGGAAAAGGGAAGATTCGATTCCCTTGCAAACTTTGTGAAGGCAATCATTTCCTTCACCTTTGCCCACTCATGGACAAAGCCTCCTCTGTTTTGGAAAGTCTTGCAGTTCCCTCACCCCAACTCCCCGCTGGATATCAGCGTCTTTCTGCAACTGCAGACTGCCCTTCTGCTGACCACAAGGTTGGTTCACGCACCTCTCTTGTTCAGTCTCCTCTTCCTGAACCTGGCTCTACCCGGCCTATTCCAGACCAACCATTGGTCGGAGAGCGTGTCGACTCGGTTTCTCCACCCGTCGACCACCCTGTTCTGGAAGAGCATCATGATCATGTTCTTCTTGTCTCATCGGATTCTCCTGAGTCCGCAAACGACCCGCTTATCCCAGCTGAATCTGAGGGTCTTTCATCGGTTCCGTTAGAGCAAGGGGGCAATCATACGATTCCCCCACCCAGTAGTTCAGTCGTTTCTTTCGACTGGAGTCACTTGACTGCTTACCGCCTTCCATCCCATGTGCCTTTCCAGATTACTGTACATGCCTATGATACGGCCGTACTTGGCACTATTTTGGATGAAGGCGTGTCAGTCAGTCTTATGTCGTCCACTACTTGGCAAGCTCTCGGTTCCCCGCAGCTCAGGCCGGTCACGCAGACTCTGTTGGCTTTCGACGGAGGAGCATGTCCATCTCTAGGAGTCCTCCCGAAGTTCCCTATTACTTTGGGAGGTAAAACTGTCTATATAGACATGTTGGTTACCCAAGGGGCTTTAGGCTTTAGTCTTCTCCTTGGTCGCGGCTATGTTTATGCTATGGGGGCCATCGTTTCTTCACTTTTCCGTGTTGTTTGCTTTCCACACGACGGAAGAATCGTGAGTATCGATCAATTGTCCTTCGTTAGTCCCCCAATGCCTCCTGCACAGTTGTCGTCCCCTCCTAGTTTTTATCCACCAGTTGGCTCTGCCCCCCCGCAGGTCAACTACGTGGCTACTTATCCCATGCCTGTATCCAGCGCCGCCGTCGTCGTGCATAGTGTCCTAGGGGCATTGGGTCCCGACTTCCAAGATGTTGACCTTGCACTGGATGAGACACTCTTGGAAGCTACGAATTCTTGTTCATTATGATGAAGTTCGTTTCGAGGATGGTTTTTTCCTGTATCAACCTCGTTAAAAAATGAAACAGGCTCCCATGAGGATAGTTTGTCCCTGTTTCAACCTCGTTAAAAAATGAACTAGGGTGACCGAGGATAGTTTTGATCTTGTGGCAACCTCGTTAAAAAATGAAACATGAGTGGTCGGAGCATAGTTCATTTTCCTGTGTCAAGCTCCTTAAAAAATGAACTTAGGAGTGGTCGGAGCATAGTTCATTTTCTTGTGTCAAGCTCCTTAAAAAATGAACTTAGGAGTGGTTGGAGCATAGTTCAGCTTTCCTATGTCAAGCTCGTTAAAAAATGAAACAAGGAGTCTTGAGGATAGTTCTTTTACTGTGTCAACCTCATTAAAAAAATGAAACAACTCCCTTTCCAAGTCGAGTCTTTCTAAGATCTCGAAAGTGAACCTTCATTCCATCCACTTTGTTGAATGCAATGAAGCTTGGGGGGCATGTACCTTGCATAGATCACATTTGCTGGGGGCATGCGAACTTATAACAAGCATAGTTTTTCGTTTCAAGCTTGTGTAAACATGAAACCGAATCCAAGCAGAGTTCCCTACGGTTCAAGCTTCTGTAAAAATGAACCCATACCCGAGTCACCTTTAAGCTCTTTTCTGACTCGCAAAAGATGAAAAGATTGTCGAGTATTTTTTCACTTTTTGACTCGTTAAAGCGAATAAGAATGACGGTCTGCTTTCAGCTCTTTTCCTGACCTTAAAGCGGAAAAGATTGCCGAGTTGTTCCTCTTTGACTCGTTAAACAGTTACCAAGAGGCGGTCGTTTTTAAGTTCTTTTATAGACTGTTTAAACACTAAAAGATTATCGGGTTTTTGTCATTTCAAACTCGTTAACGGTTGCGAAACGATGTGATTCTGATCCCTTTTTTACTTTTTCAGATTAGAGTCACTACTCATGAAAAGTACTCCTCGATCGTAACGATCGGGCGGTTCTTTCGGGTATCATTTTAAACTTTTTCGGACCCGAGAGACACAAACTGTACGAAAAAGGACCTCTTGAGTTTCCTTTTCCGTGTCTTTTTCAAACTCCCTAAACATGAAAAAGACTCCGAGTTTCACCTATGTCGGACTCGTTAAACCCTGACGACAATGGATTGGAGTTTCCTTTTCCGTGTCTTTTTCAAACTCCCTAAACATGAAAAAGACTCCGAGTTTCACCTATGTCGGACTCGTTAAACCCTGACGACAATGGATTAGAGTTTCCTTTTCCGTGTTTTTTTTCAGACTCTCTAAACAAGAAAAAGACTTCGAGTTTTTCCTATGTCGGACTCGTTAAAACCTGACGACATTGGACTCGTCACCGTGATGAGATTTGAGCCTCTCCTCCCTAGGGCTCGTTAAACCATACTAGGTTGGATTCGACCGAAGGTCGGACTTACACTGCAAGCATATGCTATCCCCCTCAAGCTTGTTAAAAAATAACCGGGGTACTCGCCAGAAATGGCGGGGGAAAAATTTTGAAACCATAATCATAAGTTGCGTCGGCAGTATGTCGCTCTTGAACATGGCACTCCTCTGTTTTCGCGTCAGGGTGGGGATATCTGATTTGGCTTTTCACTTGCCTCCGTGGGTTTGGGTGATCCTTTTTGGCCTCTCATCTGCTCATTGCCTTGTCATCGTGACCTCTGATCTAATGATGTCAAAATACTGCCAACTTCACTGTCGTGTCGTCAATATGTTCAAGAGAAGTCCACCTCTGCAAAGAAGAAAAACTGCCTCCGCTTGATAGTTCATAACTCTCATTTCACAACATTGCACCTTCCCGTCTCGCGTCGATGATGTGGGAAACATTATGGCCCACCTTCGACAAAGACCACTTCCTGTCGACTTCAACTCATTATCCAGGAAA
>APFE031704434.1:0-13431 GCA_000404065.3 Pinus taeda | reverse complement strand
TGCATGTGCCACCTCTGTAGCTCAAACTGAAGTGCTCCAAGAGAATAAGATTAAGTTTATAGTCCAAATATTATTGTGAGATAATAATATTTGACTTTTCTATTTTTGATCGCCAGTCTAAAAATAGACTTGATCACTCACACTTTTATCAAAAATAGAAGTCCATCTATTTTTCCAACTTGATCAATCATCCATAAACAGCAACCTACAATCCATAGACATAATCCATAGTCTAAAAATAGACTTGCACCAAAAATAGCCTGCGGGCCCACTTAGTGAAGGCGACTCCTTTCCACTAAGCTCCATCATCTTGTTGCATTCTCAACAAGCATTTCTTGTTGCACACTTTTCAACAAAAGCTTCTCCTGCATTATGGCTAGATTCACCTATCATAAGTCCTTCCACCATTCTTGCCATCCACTTTCTTTGCAAACCTGAATCACGCTTCAGATTTCTAAACCTGCCATTGAGACCACCTATCATGTTTGTGCAGTGGGATTAGCTCCTTGTCCCAATCAACTCTGATACCACCTGTCATGCCCCTACACTGGTGGTTCTCTTCCAACCGCACTATAGGAGGTGTGACAACACCAACCACTTTCTTTTCACCAATACTTGCGATCGTGGACTATGCCTACTTTCTATACTTAGTTTATTTTTCAATAGCTAAGCATATCTTTCGTTAACACATTTATCATATTAACATTATTACCCTTCAAGTACACAACAGATTATCATGGGAGGGGCAACTCCCTGCAATATGAGTATGCCCGTATCAATAATATTAATCTTCAGAATTACATATAAGTTTACATCCAAGGGAAACCCCGAATTTCACCTTTACACTTATACAAATTCACTTCATGCACCTGTCATGTAGCCTTGCCCAACCTTGGGCAAAGTCGCTTGAACAGTCATTCAACTCGTTCGCCTCGTGCACAGCTCACCCATTCACCAACGCCTTCAACCATCGCATGATTCTTTGTTTCGTTCGACCCGGGTGTGTTTCACCAATTTTCCCTTTGTTCACTATTCACCATTAACCTGAACGCCCGTCATACATTTCGTTCGACCCGTCGTTCCGCTGGATGGCCTACCGTCCCCTTGCTCTACTTCTCAAACAAATGCCCTACTGCGCCCTCGAACGATTTCCTGAATGACCATTTGCTCGAATGCCCTGTCGCGTCCTCGAACGACCTTGAACGATTTCTTGAGCGATCGTTCATCTGGACGCCCTGCCGCACCCTCGAACAACCTCGAACGATTTCCTGAACGACCATTCACCCGGATGCCCTGCTGCGCTCTCGAATGACCTTGAACAACCATTCGCCCGAATGCCCTACTATGCCCACGAATGACCTCGAATGATTGTTCCCTCGGATGCCCCGCCATGCCGTCGAACAACCACTCCTTATTTCGGCTTGGGTGCTTCGGCCCTCGTCTGCCTACACCTTTGCCCAGATTTCAAAACCAACTTCGCACTTCTCCTTTTCTCCATGCTTGGATCCTTAGAAGACTTGCTCATTGATTTAGAATGGCTCCTCCATCCCACTCACTTATACACTTGTTCGCCGCCATGGTTGGCACATTGGCCTGCCCAGCCGACCACCTGTTCAGCCCCCGAAGCTATTTTCAAAAGTCAGTTCATCCCTCAGCCGACCCATCATTTAATACTTTTGTGCGTTAGCTCAATCGTTTGGCACCCCCACTCGGGACTGCCTAACTCTATAAACCTCCGCCCTCTTCCACACTTAGCTATTTTCATGTGCGGCTTCGTGTGTTTCTCCATCTACGGCCGCGTCTTTTCCTTCAACTCATCCACTCCTCCATCATGCGGTCCTCATCGAAACGCCTCGCGGCTCGTGGGCGTTACAATACCGGTCCTACTGCTCACTCCAAACAAATTCCGCAAAAGACCTCGTACAAACTTTCCACGGTGATGATACAGTTAACATTTCCATATATGTTGGTTTTCTTAGCTCTGTCATTTAGATCATGGATGGAATTTGATGGGAAAATTGTTAGTTGGGGTGATTTGTTTGTTAAATATAGAGAAAAAATTTGCAAAACCATTAAATTGTTTTGTTTAAATTATGAACACTAGTGAGAGGTGCCAAAACCATCAAATTTGACAACTGTGTCTGTTTTAAACTTCCAACCCTGATTCGGACTCTAACCTGCCAAAGCCTATTCCTTTGTAATGGTATCTTATATATCATTTTTTGTTAGAATTAACCGAAATAATTTTTGTGATGATATCCCATTCGAATTAGGTGAAATAATTTTTATAATGATATTTAACATATAATAATTTTTGGTTGGAATTAATTTTTTGTTGTTTGAAATTAGTTTTTGATTTTTTTAATAGGAAGGAAAATATAAATTAATTTTCTATAAAAAATTGTTTACATAAATATGATGGATCTAATAGACAATACATGTACTGCAAATTGAAAAGGAAAATTTAGTAACTAACATCTCTTAAAAATTGAAATCAGTACTTAATTTTATCTGTAGATTTAGTGCAGTTAAACATTCCAAGATACTTAATAGTGAAGAATATAACTCAAATTTGTTATTTCAACAAATCATTACCAAATTTTAGATAAATTTGACTGGTAAATATATTGTAATAACTCTGAATATATAACAACTAAAATATTAATCAATTTAATCTCCAAAATGTCATTCTTATAATTTGGATTGTTTTGTATTTAATTAGTCATAAATTGTGGACAACAAGATTTTTGATGTTTTCAGAATTCCCTAATTAGAAAAAATGAAAATGAACAAATAGATAAAAAGTTCGCCATCAATAATCAGGACCATGCAACTTCGCATTAAGACACGGTGTACAGCTAATGAACAGTCACCTATTTCGACGCCAATATCACAGATTTAGAAAACTTAACACGATCAGAATTTCTGATTTTTCACGTATCTTGTAAATCGCAACGTAATATTTCGTCAGCATATTTGCATTAATTTAAAATCTGAGTGAATGAAAATTTAACCGTATTGTTTTGGATATTTCTTCAAGTTGAACTAAATTTAGCAAAATTTTAATAAATACCAAATTTAGTATAATTTTAATAATACCATTTCACATGCATTAATTTAAAATCTAAGTGAATGAAAATTTAACCGTATTGTTTTGGATATTTCTTCAAGTTGAACTAAATTTAGCAAAATTTTAATAATACCAAATTTAGAATAATTTTAATAATACCATTTCACAAGTGAGTACATTGTTCTTCCCTCTGTTAGACTAAATAACCCCGCTTATGGGATAAGATAATGGTCATCCGGGTTATGGGATAAGATAATGGTCAATGAAGGTAGCATTAATTATTTATCGAAAAAAAATTACATCACTTTTGGGAATTTATAGCAGTATATTACCGTTTTTGTGGATATATATATATGGTCTATAGAATAGAGGACTGAAATTTTGAGATTGATTCATTATGAAGAATGGGTATGAATAGTAAATATTATAGATAAGTATGCAGTAAATAAGGTATTGTTATATTAAGAATCAATAAGATCGAAAATCGAAATAGATGGAAAGAATATTTTTTTCAAAAAGTTGTTTTTAGTTTAGACTTTTTAGTACCAGTTGAAAAAATTGAGGTGAAATTTTGATTCGTGTCATTTAAATTGATTTTTTGATAGTATATATGGATTTTTTGGACTTTCCAGTGCTGGTTGAAAAAATTGAGGTGAAAACTTGATTCGTGTTTTTTAAACTGATTTTTTGACAATATATATGGATTCAACACCCTATCCGTCAAGTTTGTGACTTCAATAAATTCCTGATGGATTTTAGAGAAATTAGACCAAAAAGCACACCATAAAACTACCAAAAAAGTTTCACTAAAGACAACAAGTCTTTTTTTCTTTTTTCTTTTTTTTCTCTTCTATAGGTGGGAAAACCTATCATAATTCAGTTGTCAAACCAACACAGAAATTAAACCAGAAAAACACACCATAAAACTACCAAAAAGTTTCGCTAAAGACAACAAGTCTTTTTAACAAAAAAAAAAAAAAATTATAATTTTTTTTGTATGGTTGGGAAAACCTATCATAATTCAGTTGTCAAACTGACAGTGAGGACATCTATCTCTAGCTGCTATGGGTGAATGCAGGCTCACTCATCACAGTTATTCATGGAAAACCAACCACAGTAGTCCTTAAGAGGGCAAGGATTCACTCATACCTCTGAATCTTGAGTCTTTACCCTGTTTCTCCCTAGAAAAACTAGCTCTTAACCAAACAAAAACAGTTTCAAAACCTACTCCAAAAACCGAAAAAAATTAAAACAATTTCGAAGCATACTGCAAACCCAAAAAAAAAATTATATTTTAATATAAAAACTTAATATTTTTTCTATAAAAAAATAATAACCCAGCTTAAGCTCAGCCTAATTAAAAAAGCAATCGAAACCTTGTGTAATCGGGTTATTGACTACATCAAGACAGGTGAAGCGTAGGGCCCTTCACATTTATTTTATTTTGTCATCCAGTAGCATGCGGAGTTCACTACAATGGTAGATCTTTCGTGGATTATTGACTATATCAAGACACGTGAAGCGTAGGGCCCTTCACATTTGATTTATTTTGTCATCCAGTAGCATGCATAGAGTTTATTACAATCGTTCCCGGCAGGTAGATGCTTCGCGGAAGTAAGCGTTCACTACAACAGGCTGTCTGACTTTTCTCTCACCTGCAACTATATATTTCCTTCGTGCAACTGATTGAGCACTCATCGCAACCACTTTTGTATCTAATTTGGTCTGCTTGGACGCTGAGATATTAATTTTTTCTTTGTTTTTTAACTTCTTCAACAGCTATCACGATGTCCAAGGTATATGTATTGTCCATTTTATTAATCTTGTACTGTTTTTTGGGAATGACTGAAGAATTGTTTAGAGATGTTTTAACAGTTAATTGGATGTGCAGAAGATGGTGTTTAAATCGACCATAGACGATGAGAAAAGCAAAATGAGGGCCATGAAGGCTCTTGTAGGGTCTGGAGGCACGACTAATCATTACCTTTATTGCATATAGAGGCAAAATATTTTCCATCGATTTACTAGAGTTATGTTTCATACTCCTTTACTAATGTTGCGAGTGCTCTGTTTCAGTGGACTCTATTGAGGTCAACAAGGAGGAGGGAAAGATAACTGCTGTGGGAGAAACAGATCGTGTGTATCTTGCAAAAAGATTAAGGAAATTGGGGTACAAAGCAGATTTGCTGAGCGTAGGTCCTGCAAAGAAAGAGAAAGAGGAGAAAAAGGAAGAGGACAAGATACCTATTGTGTATCATGTGAATCCCAGCAGCATCTACTATGGATACCCATCATATGGGAGAGATGAGTATCCCAATGAATGCGCCATCTTATGATAAAAAGATTCATAGTTGAGAGTCCAATCACACGTTTGATATGAACTGTAATCGCCATGTCTCCATACATACTTGAGGGACCTCTGAGTTTACTCCTTTAAAGTTATAAATAACCATAGCTAGAAGTCCAATCATATATTTGATATGGACTGTAATTGCCATGTCTCCCGACATAATAGAGGGACCTCTGAGTTTACTTATTTCTATTTCTACACAAACTTCGTTTATGTTTATCAGATTTTCTGAATAGTTGCAATCTCATAAGAATAAGAATAACATTAATCGACTAAAATTTCATATGCATATGGATTTGAATTTATATATGTATATAGTAAGTTTGATATGATTATATATTCATCATGTTTAATATATTATCGATCTGGTAAAGAATTGAATAGGTAATTTCATTTCATATTAAGGAGTGGGGAATTGAACAATTAACTTTATATTAAAGAATTATTTAGCAAAATTTCGGATAAAGGAAGACCAGCATGGTATATTTTAGAATTTTCATTTTTTTAAATAAAAAATTACAAATAATCTAAAATTAATAAGTTGAAAATATTCTTTGATAAATTTAAAGATTTTCAAACTATTTTTTATTAGACCTTTATTGATATTACAAATTCTCATCATTATAAATGTCGCATAAATATTTTGGTCACTTTCTACGATCTACACTAGTATTACAAATTTTTATCATTACAAATAGCACATAAATATTTTAATAGCTATCTATATTTATATCCTATTTAATCTATAAGTGCATACAAATTATTAACCATTTAAACTATAAATCTTTGCTACTTATATATCCGGTTATCCATAAGGGTAGGTAGTCTGTAAGAGGATTTTTCTTTTTCTTTTTGATTGTCAGAACTAATATATCAGTCACAGTGGCACATGCTCGTGTTCTCCTAGAAAATAAAATTCAAAACAACATCATCATCATATAATATATGAAAATGAAAAACCACTTAGGGATGAAAATAAAATTCAAAACAACATCATCATCATATAATATATGAAAAACCACCTATGGATCTTTAGCACAGTATATTATCAGAGAAATAGCTAAAATTGTGAGGGGCACTATTTTATTGTCGCTTCAAATTCATAATGGTTTTCTATCCACAGGCAACATGATCTCCCTTTGTGATTAATGGTTCTTGCTATAGTTTCGAAAAAACCATTATACTTATTGCTGTAGTTTCGAAAAACTGGCTTATGATTTTTCCAATTTCCCATTATTACGCCTCGCGTCAGCCATACCTTCTGATTGATAACCAAAGTCAATCCTGAGTGGTCACTAAATTCAGTCATATGTGGAATACCTATGGTTACTTATGTGATCACCAAAATTTTATTAAATTTCAAAAAAATTACTTAGAGTTAAAAGAGAATACAATTTTTTTTTCTAAATTTTATAATTTTAAAGTTAATATTAATTAATTTTTACTTATAATTAAAAGATTTTATTCACGTTATTAGAGAAGTTATATTAGAGAATAATACCATAGGAAAAATTAGGGATTGTAATAAATATAGAACTAGAAATCTTCTAGTAACTTACCTAGTCAAGTTTACCCAAACTACCTTAACAATCTTTTGTTTAAACTGGACTGGGGAGATTAACCTTGTCTATGTCATTCATTAGTCATCTCACATGTCACATTCCCCCTTCAAGCTAGGATACTAGTGGATTAACCTTGTCTATGTCATTCATTAGTCATCTCACATGTCACATTCCCCCTTCAAGCTAGGATACTAGTGGACCTGCCACCCTATTGCCTATTCAAGTGGCTCATTTCACAACTTAGTGACTCCATGCTCCAATGCACTACATGTATGCCTCATCAAAGCCTTATAACAATCCATAATCCTAGACATCATGTATGCTTGAACAATAGGGCTTACAACTTTCTAGAAAAATCCACTTTCCTTGGACCAAAACCCTTAGGGTGTTCACACACCCTTGTTATTATTACACCATTACCACTTCTCAATCAAAAGCTAGCTCTTTCACTATCTTCAAACACCATTGACTCTCTCGCCACATCTCTAGCTTTTTTATTGATGGCTTCACCTAGTCTTTCTAGCTAATTAATCTCTCTTTCCTTATATTCATACTTTGAGTTTCCCTTCCTATCATAACCAAATTCCACAAAGCTTTGACAATATTGAATCCATTACATTTTCTTATTCTAACATGCTCTCAGAGTGGTTTTGGGTTTGGTTTTGATACTAGCTGTTAAGATCGCTAAACACCCAGAGAAGTGGTGTTGTCTAAAGACACTCTTGCTAGAATCCCCTCGCCTGGACCAATTAACACCAACTGGTGGTGTCTAAAGACACTCTGGCTAGAATCCCACTGGTCACTCGGAAAGACACTCTTACTAGAATCTCATAGGTCACCCGGGCCAATTAACACCAAATCGACTCCGCTAAAAATAAAACCATAATCAAAACTATAGATTGTAATAAACTTGGAGCTGAAAACCACTACTTACTTGATCAAGTAAAATTTCCCAAATCATCTTAACAAACTATGTCTATATAACCATATCCATCCAATAAAATAAATTTTATCTACCGAATTTCCGTGAACAAAATTAATCAGATAGGTCAACTTTAAAAATAATACCTTTCTCAACTTGAAAATTTCTATATAACAATCTAATGAATTTTCAATAACAAAGTTAATCAAGTATATCAACCAGCGATAATTTATTTCTATATAACAATCTAATGAATTTTCAATAACAAAGTTAATCAAGTATATCAACCAGCGATAATTTTATAAAATATACCTTTTTCCAAAATACAAGAATTTCCGCGAAAGACCTCACACAGACTTTCCACGATGTCGATACAGTCAACAATTCCATATTGTTTGGTTTTTCAGCTCCCACCAGTCGGACTCTGGCCTGCCAACGTATCAGCTCCCACCGGTCGTACTGTGGCCCGCCAACGGCTGGTTTTTGTTTGTTTGGGTTGGAATGAGGTCATATAATTTTTTGTCGTTATTTGATATTAGTTTTTCATTTTATGCAACTGGTAAATTTTTCTTTTTACCAGAACAAAAATCTTTCATGGGACAATCTCAGAAAACGAAATTGGCATGGTCCCAGCAGATGCACAGCTTGCAAATCTGAAGAAGAAACTAATCTACACATGTTCATCCACTGTTCAGCCATACAGCGGATCTGGTATGTTTTGGCCAACACTTTTTATTTCCCTCTGACTGCTTATGATTCTCTTAATGCAGCGCTTTTTGGATGGAGCAGACTAAGTGGGAATACACGGTTCCTTATTCTCATATTTCTATGGAATGTCTGGAAATGGAGGAACGCATCCATCTTCAACGATACGGTCTCAACGCCAAATTGCATCATAGATAACATTTTGACAGACTGACATATGATATATGGGTCTATCTGAATTTTTCCTTTTTCACCAATGTTTTTCTATCTTTTAATGTTTATCTATCCGAGACAATCTCCATACATAACAATCATCTGTATCAATCTAGATATGAATTTTGACAGCACTTATGATATACATATATATCCATATATGTACATACTAGATAAGCAATGCTTTATCTACATCTGTATTTATATGACCTCAATATAATATATTCCGCTTTTTTCTCCTGAAAAAAAATAAAAAATAAAAAAATTGTTCTTTTTACTGTGGCCAGTTGGGTCAATTTAATTTCGAAGTTGTCATTCTCACGATTAGGATAGGATAGTTTAGTTTTGTAATTTATTAATTATGAATTACGGATTACAAGATTTGGATTGTTTCAGAATTCATGTATCATATATAAAGTATGAAATTGTATTATTAGACTGATGGTTAAATTTAAGTTAAAATGAAATTAGTGATATATAATTTAATTAATAAAAGTTTGAGTGGTTTAATTTAAATATTTTTGTGATTTTTCAATATATTAAATTATACTTTTATATATTTAAAATAAATATTTTATCACTTAATAAATTACGTTTTATTTAAATTGAATGACCAAATTAATCTGATTAACAAAATTATTAGAAATGTATATATGTATTAATTTGTTAAATTTTATGTATATTATTAATTATTATATTAATTAATTTTATGTTTTAAAAATACGTTTTAAGAAATAATTATAAAAAATAAAATTCTAAATTTAATATTTACACATTTTTCTTTAGTAATCTAGTTTTTATATTTATTAATAACTACCACGATATCCATTATTATTAATATTAATATTAATAAACCTAATATTATAATTCTAATGTTAAACTCAATTTTATAATACTAAATTTAAATATTAAACACAATATTATAAAGTTTAATATTATAAACTTGAATTATTAAATCTTAATATAAACCTTAGCATTATAAACTTTATTATTATAAATATGACAAAGCCTTGTTTATTGATATTATTAGGGTTGAATATTATTACTAATTGTATTATTATTATTATTTTTTAGCACAACCTTAAATGGAAATGTACTTCATAATGATGATAAATGTATGCAAAATTATTTGTTTATCAAAGCATAATAAGATTCATTAAGGTAAATATTATTTATTTTCTTTAATATTCTTTAGGATTGACAATGTACTTTATCATGATGATAGATATATGCAAAATCATATGCTTAATGTTATTTATTTTCTCTAATATTTTATAGGCTTGATAATGTACTTCATCATGATGATAGGTGTATGCCAAGTTATATGTTTATTCAAGTATAATAGAATTTATTATAAGAAATGTGTTTTTCTCTAATATTTTTTTCCTCAAACCTATATTTACTATGATACATCTCTTGCAAAAGAGAATCACCAAAATTTTAGTTGTATTCATATTGATGCTTTTCAATAGTGAGATATCATAATGGCAAGGGGATGGGAATTGATTGCAAAAGATAGCTAAAAACTCTATTTAAAAGTGAAAAAATAACATAGGCTATGTTTAACATGATAAATAAGTTTGAGTAGTAATAAATAATTTTTTATTTTTTTATCTTATTAACCTATTTATTGTAATTAAAATTAAAATAATGTCTTTTAATCAATAATGTCAATTGTAATTGTAATTAAAACTAGTATAGATTCATCTCAAATAGGGATTTAATATGAGCCAAGAGGGATCCAATTTCTTCACGTGCAAATTTTTCATGAACAGATATTGTTTAAATATTTTGTATAGTTATTTAATTTTTTATTTTTAAATTTTTTAAAAATTATATTTGGGCAGCCATGAACAAAATTTTAACATTGATGATGAATTGACACAGTTACACATCACATTGGGCTGTAAAATAAATCGACTCCTGTTTTTTAAATCTGCTCCCTACTGCACGTTTTGATTTCGATTATAACATCGTGTTGTGTGTTATCACCCCTTCCAGTTAACATCTCCCCTCATATCCTGCCTCCTCCATATATCCCCTCTTTCATACCACTCCTTCCCCATATAATCCCTCCCCCAATAATACCCCTATCATATTGCTACTAGAATTGCATTTTTTTTTCTTCAGAATATTGCTATTATAGTACAAATATTTTTTACATCAGATGTGAAATTCTTTTGCCAGCTGAGTACATTTACATAATATACATTTTTTACAAAAAGAAATGCATTCATTGATATCTATTGTGGGATTGGTTTTCAACAGGAAGGAGAACTATCCTGAGTGGTCTCGAAAGATCAAACACACTCTCATTTTTTATGAGTTTTGGAAAGGAGTTTGTGTTGGAGAAGGAGACAATGAATAAACAAAGCCTACCTCAGACAAGGAATTCGCCATTTGGGAAAACAAGAACAATAAGGCATATGCCTTGATTGCAGCATCTGTAAATGAAGAGTTGAGTCACCATATTTCGCCATTTTAAATTTTTTTCGAAGCCTTACAAAAACTGAAGAAACTCTATGACTCACACTATGCACTTAAAGTTGTTCAGCCCATGATTAAATTGTTCATCCTTGAATTACAAAATGATGATCCTCTCGCTCTTGCATCAGAACTAAAATCTATTAGGCATGATATCAAAGTCACTATGTTGAACTGGACATTCCACTGATAGCTTTTGTCAAGCCACTTTATCCCACTTACTCAAATCATCTTGAGTCATTGCAAGAAAACGGAAACCTCAAAGAAATTACCTTTGAAAGAGAGAGAAAGCTTTTGAAAAGAGGAGAATCTTGCTGTCCTTGGTCCACATCCGCCAGCAAGGACACTCCATTCATATGTTTGATGGCAAGGTTGAGGTGAGAAAAGCATCAGATCACTCATTTGTCATGACAGGGATAGAAGAAGAAAGGCTTCTCAGGCTGCAAAGTACCTCTGCTCGTGGACAAAATTTCTCATACAATTTTCATTATGATGAAGGTACATTTCCATCAAGTTTATTATGGCATTCTAGATTTGAACACTTGAACTATGACAGCTTAGGCTTGCTGAAGAAAAATGGTGTTACTAGTTCTCCTACAATTCTTAGGAAAATTAAGCAATGTGATACTTGCATTCTTGGAAAGCATAGAAAACAATTTTTTTATGATTCACATTCCAGAGCACATAGAAAACTTGAACTCATTCATTCATATTTATGTGGTACAGTGCCTATTCCTTCTGCAAATGGAAATAAATATATGATGAAATTTATTGATTACTACACCAGAATGTGGTGGGTTTATTTATTGAAAAATAAATCTGATACTTTTCAAACATTCAAGAACTTTCATAAATGGATTGAAAATGATGTACAATCTCATATTGGCTCTATTCGCATTGATAATGGAAAAGAATACAATTCAGATGAATTTGAAAACTATCTTTTCCAACATAGGATCAAACATCAAACAACGGTGCCTTATAATCCCCAATAGAATGAAGTGGCTGAAATAATGAATAGGACAATCTTAAATATGGTGTGCTCTATGATGTTTTTCAAGAATATAAAATTGATGTTTTGGGTTGATGCAGTTCTATGTGCTGTATATGTAAAGAATAGATGTCAATCTAATGCTATTAGAAGCAAGACTCCTTATGAAATGTGTTATGGGCATATTCCTTTGCTAAAGCATCTCAGGGTCTTTGGTTCCACTTGTTATGCCTTGATACCAAAGGTACATAGAAACAAACTTGGTGAATGGAGTCGTAAGTGTATCTTCTTGGGGTATTCAAACACCTCCAAAGCATATTGTCTCTATGATGAATTCAATAAAAAGTTTGTTGTATCTAGAGACGTAATCTTTCTTGAATCTTCCAAAGTTGACAATGTTGTTGAGCAACAACTTGATCGCTTGGATAGATTCGAAATTCAAAATCATTTCTGGAAATTGATAATCAGATTCCATGTCTTGAAGGGGCGATTCATATACTGGATCAACCTATGGAATATTCTTCTGAAGCACTCTCTCCCCCGCATGAAACTCCAACCACTAATGATACTTTGAGTGATGTGATTAATAGAATCGAGAGACCCAGTCTTGATTTAGTCCCAACTCAATCACCTTAGAAGCCTAGACCATCTCAGAAAGGTCCCCCAAAGTGGCTAACAAATACACTTGAAAGTGTTCATCTTGATCAGGTTGGAAAGACAGGAACAAGAAATTCAACCGGGCAAATTTGAGGTGATGTAGATGATTGTGATTCACCTATTTATATGGATGTTTCTAATGATTATGAATTGAATTTGTCTACAGATTTTGAACCAACTTCCTTCAAAGAAGTCGCTTCTCACGATGAATGGAAAGAATCGATACAAAAGGAGTATGATGCCTCGATAACGAATACATGGTTGATTCAAATTCAAATAATATTTAAATATAATTTTCAAATATATTATAAAAACATTTTGATAGTTTAAAAAAAAATGAATGTTTTAGTTATTTTTAAAATTTAATATGTTTTATCTTATTTTGGATAGATGGTGATTAGATTACTATTCTGTTACCCATCAAGTGTGAAGTCATCAGCTATTGAACATGATGAAGACTTAGTTTTGTCAAATTTA